>CM033798.1:46668003-46693003 GCA_019656835.1 Rhododendron ovatum
TGAGTTTGGCTGCAACAGGCTTACAAACATTGCTGGATTAGACGAAAGCACATGACTTGGAAATCAACCTGGAAAATCCATTTTATTTCCTCGTTTGGTCAATAGATCCAGGTCTCACTTGCTAGTTGCTAGCACAAAAGGAAATAAATACAACAAAGAGATTTATAACTGCCATTGTCTCATACTCAATTATTCATACCTCTACCATTTTCTATTTTGCTGCTTATCTGAACCACCTCCTTAGATCGGTTGTTGAACATGGAGAAATTTCTCCACCTACGCTTTCGGTGTAGCAAGATGACAGATTGGACCCATGTTCGACCCCCAAAAATTCTGCTTGAACACTCTTGAAGCTAGGACTTCTTGAGTTCTGGCAGAAACCACTGCCACCAATCCCAACATTGCTGTATGGCTCAGAAACAGGGTATGATAACCTTTTCTTCACGGACCCACTTCGTTCCCTCTCCGGTGTTGAGGGCCTCTGCCTCGTCGCGCTTTGTGACCGAAATCGAGCTTTTGCAGACTCAGTAGCAGCCATGTAGTTGGGCATTGCATAATTCCAAGCACCTAATTCACTTCCATGGCGAGATACTAAGCATGGCGTATTAGCCGTTGAGTAGCTTCTTTCTTCCTTGGGGCATCGGGGGCTTGCTGAACGCACGTGAAGTGGTCTCACTTTGGAGGGAGAGGGAGTCAAGGGAGGTTGAGGGTAGTATGCTCTATGGCGAGGAGAAGCAACAGAGCGTACACTTGATTGCCTCTGATTCTGATGTTGAGATTGTGACGTGCTGATACGATGAGTGGAATAACAGTAAGGTCTGGATGTGTCCATTTCAAGAGTTTTTGTGGTTTCTCTCATATCTGTGGAAGATCTGTCGGTCTCCCATTGTTTGGTTGCCATCCACCGGTCTAGCCAGTTTGTTCTTTCGTCTAGCTCCTTTTCATCTCCGGTGGAAGCGTTCCTACCTGAATCCCATATCTTCAATTTGGGTGGGTGTCAACACATGAAAGATATATGAGATCGAAA
Source organism: Rhododendron ovatum (assembly GCA_019656835.1). Classification (NCBI taxonomy): domain Eukaryota; kingdom Viridiplantae; phylum Streptophyta; class Magnoliopsida; order Ericales; family Ericaceae; genus Rhododendron; species Rhododendron ovatum. The sequence continues at coordinate 46,669,031 of CM033798.1, forward strand.
CTCCAAACGAATAAGAAATGAGTGAGACAGGGCAGAGAGAGAGACCTGCTGAGAAAATGCATGTGCCAGGGTTTTTTCATGGTTCAAAGCGGCCGCCTCCTTTCGTGTCTGCAAAATAGCGTCGAGTTCTTCGAGCGTGCGTGGACAGTCGTCCCAATTGTCTGCATTGTAACTACCAGCTCTGGAATGCTATACAAAATGGGAATCAAGCAATGACTTATTAGACTAAATGTATGGATATTGAGGAGATAGTGTTTCAGCCATCAAGTAGTACTCCAATTTGTAAAAGAAACATACGATCGATTTCCTCTCACGAACGTCTTGCATATATTTAGATTCCCACAAATTATTGCTTTCTGCAAACATTGATTTTCTGGTCGCTTCGAGGGAGGGCCTCGCACGGTGGTCACGCACCCGAGCCTGAACTCGAAACAGGGCTTGCATGCATTTCAAAGTCATCTTTGTTTGCCTCCTAACATTCTGTCCTCTCACTAAAGCTTGGAGCTTCACTATCCCCTGAAGCGCTCGAAGAGCTCTCCTTGCCTTCAACCAACAAATGAACTTTTTAGATGCCGAAAATGATGTATCAAACATCAAAAATTCTTCTCCTGCTTCAAAGATCGATTTTTTTCCTGTCTTACGGTGTTACCATTTAAATCCAATAACTTCTGTTTTTGTTTTTGACATGAAGTTCTACAGATTGATTAGTATGTTACATTACAACGGAAGTGTTGACATTGCTTTATCAGCTTGAACAAGACCTCACTCTTTTGGGTCCAACCTACGGATAGTGATGCCGCTGGACTGCAAGGCTATTGGCATTTACTAGTAAGTGCTTTTCATTACTTCTTCAAATGGAAATGCCTCATTCATCTATCTAAACAAACATAATCTAGCAAACCGCCACTACATATATGCTTTGCATGTTGTTATGAAGCTCATTATACCTCTTTATCCAGTTTTTGTAGAACTTCATGTCTTCGGATTTGTAATTTTTGGAGCCTAAAAATGATTTTGGGCTTCTCAATAACATAGGAACAAGCACCCCAACATATGCAGCAGATAGGAATGGCATGTATTTTAGGTTTTTGTTGCTTACCAAGTAGCCTCTGAAACAAGTCTGGATGACAATGGCAGCATTGTGTTCCCTAAGGCAAGTAGAAGAAGTTGTAGTCAATCGAATGATCTCAACAGCCGCCTGTGCCGTTGCAGCCGCGGCTTCAGCTGCCGCTACCGTGGCTGTTGCCACTGCAATCGCATGCCTTCGTTCCGCAGCCAAACATTGTGCATTCATGAGTGGAGCACTGTTATTTGTTGCTTCACGTTGGTGCTCATGAGTATTACTGGGAGCTCTCCTGAACAACCATCTTCGCTTCTCTCTCTTCTGCATCAATCCAAAATCATAAACACTCCAAAATGTAAAAAAAAGCGTCAAAACTAAGAGATTGGAGTTTTGGTGAAGCCTAGTTTATTAATTACCTGTTCTTCTTCTTCTTGCTCATTTTCTTCCCTCCTCCTGCTACTCTTTTTGTCCTCGTTCTTGGATGGAGACCTGAAAGCCCTCTTAACAACTGTCAACCAAGAGGTGCCTCCTTTCTTGCCCATGAACTATTGTAGGAAAAAACGTAGCGCTTCTTCTCTATAAGAATTTCGAGAAAAACCAAGAGTAGCAGAGAGAGAGAGAGAGAGAGAGAGAGATTTATTCTTTGGGTTTGGGTAACGGTAAAGAAGAGAAATGAATGAGTATTAAAAGGGAAGGACATATGTGAGTTAGTAGTATGTTTATCTGTGCAGCATCTAATAGAGTACGAGCTCCAATATATCTGCAACGGTTGCAGGTGTTTTGTAGTGACATGAGTCAAATAATATATTGGTGTGTCGTCAGAGATGCCATTGAAGTTGCATATGGACATTACAAGATGCCATCATGTATTAGGGAGGGAGGGAGAGAGAGAGAGAGAGAGAGAGTGTGTGAGCTCGAGAAAAAGAGAGTGATGCTGGCAGGGTTTAGTCTGGTTGGTTGTTGGTTAGTTCCACACACAATTGACCAGGTTTGATTATTGGAATTTGGCTGTAAGAAATTAATGCTGTGTTTGGATTGTGTTTTGAAAAGTTTTTTGAAAAATAGTAGGGGTAATAAGTGGAGAGAGATAGAGAGAAAAATAGTAGAAGTAGGGGGAATCTAGGAGGAATCTAGGGGGAATTTTTTGAAAAATTATTTTTGAGAAGAGAAGAGAACAAGGCATAATATTTTGCGAATCTTAGTTTTGGTGTGGATAATTTATCTTTGACTAGATCGAGAAATGGATAAGTCGAAGAGTGTGAAAATTGGCTTGAACACTTGTTATCATAAAAAAAAAAAAGAAAAGGAGAGAGAATAATGTTGCAGAAGAATCCAAAGTCTATTAAAAACAGTGGGGCTTTATGGTGTGAGTGGTGCTTTTACTTACTTTTACTTTAAATAACAGCTGACGGGCTCTTACGGCTTCACGTGGTATGTACAGCTGAAGGACATGAGAGAGAGAGAGAGAGGTATCATGCATATGGGTCTGTGGACTGAGAGATTAGGTTTGGGGCTTTTTTCCTTTTTGCATATTTTTTACTCACTGATAGAGAGTGAGATGTTGATGGAAGTAGTAACTGGCGAAGTGCACTCTCTTTCACTGTTATCTAGCTCCTCGAAGACTGCCAATCAACTAAAACCCACCACAGAGAGGAAGAACCATTTTTGGGTAATAGGGACTTGTGTGTGTGTTTCTGTGTGGGGGATTCAATTTCCTAGTGGACTGGTCAAAGACTCAGAGGAAATGTACTTGTCCTCTGTTTTTCTTTCCATCACTGATTCCTCTAATAAAACCCATACACTAGATGGAAAAAGAGAGAGAGTACAGTAGGCCTCTAGCACTCTCATTATTCTAGTGCAAAAGATTGTGAAACATAGTTGAATTTCATACTGATTCTTATAGTGTTATCAGGCCCCGTTCCAGAACACCTTCTTAAAAAATAAGTACTTATTTCACATTTTCAAATTCAAAAATAATATCAATGAAAAATAATTTTTCAAATTTTTTTGCACCGTATTAAAGATCTCATTGAGATCTATCAAACAAGATCCATAGTGATAGAAAAATTATTTGTGTAACCACGTGATTTTTGAGCTTGAAATTGCCTTCTTAAAAAATAAGTACTTATTTATCGTTCCGGAACGGGGCCTCATTATGTTGTCGCCGTGGTATCCGTTCGGCATATTCGGGTCGTCCAATACACTTTTGAAGGCTCGAATTGAAACCCTCTCTCTCCTCTTATCCCAACACTTTTTCTCTCCAAATCCGAGCCGTCCAAAAATGCAATGGACGGCTCGGATGCACCGAGCGGGTACCACGTGCTACCCACCCGGCGCTGAAATTTTTTCCAGTTTTACGATACGAAGTTATTGACATGGCTCTTTCAAAGTCTGTGAATTGATTGAGGGGCTCTATTCTGAAGTTTCATTTGTTCGTTTTGTATGAAAACTTAGGTACTTTTTCTACGGTTGAGCTAAACAAAAATTTAAATTTAAATTGTGATACGTGTTAGATTTTTTTTTGGAGGATTCCATCCTAAAACCAACTTAGGCACTTTTTCTAGTCTGTTTTTTGTGTTTGTCAAAAGGCACTGTAATGGGGTTACACAAGCATGTGCAGAAAGAGCTCTCGATAAGAGAGAGAATGGACACTGGAGGGCTTGTTATGCCTCTGCCTTTTAGCTTTTCTTGACCAAAAAAATTTGTCTGTTGACAAATTGAAAATGGAATTAAAGGTCTAGGCCTTTTATTTTTGTGGGTGCTTTAACCAAAGTTCTCCTTGGCAAGGCCCTTAAATCCTGGACATTGAACTGGGCCAGCTTTTATGGGGAAAGCTTGGTTTTGATGCACAACGTGAGTTTTGATGCATTATTGTCGTAGAGCTCGATGTTGTCCCGACACCAACTTCATGGGCACCTCCCACCTGTGGAAGTGCGTGGGTCAAATATATAGTACTATATATTTGGCAAAACCGAAGTAAGCTAGCGTTACGAAACCAAAGTCCTGAGGTATATGAGACCCCTACACGGTCATTGAGTAGAAATAATATCAGGAATGGAACTAAAATTGGTAAATTCTACAACCAAGCCGAGAGCTTCCTTAGCCAAACTATCTGCACAAAAAATTGATTTGCAGAAAACATGTTTACTCGCGCTTAGGATCTTGACACTAGCTCTTCTCTTTGTTTTTCATTGTTTATCCTTAGTTTGTTTGGGTTTGGTTGTAGCTCATTTTCTCTGTATTTTGATGGAAATCTTTGTAAGTGCCAGATGTCCTTTTTGTGAATACAATTCTTTGCTTCCGATTAAAAAATAAAAACATATTTAAAATGTCTGATGGAAATCTCTGTATGAGAAATATGCAATCAGAAATCAAGCTATTTAATGGGTGGACAGCAATACCATTCACTTGAATCAACTGAACAATGGTTATAGCATCAATTTCCACATGTAGATTTGAGGATATGAAATTGACAGACAGCTGCAACCCGTACCCTTAGGGCCCTTAATTCTGTTTCTAGAACCGATGCCATTCCAATATTGCACTGAAAGCCGCTATGCCCATACCTCCAATAGAACCCTGAGCGTGTAATTTAAACCTGTAGGATTAGAGTGGACTTTCCAAACCCAAGACCAATTAGGGATTCCTAAAATCTTTGGCCCACAAGCGGTAGGCTTGACTTACTAGTAAATAAGCCGTTAGAAGAGTTCCAAACTTTCACATCCGATTGGCCATTGATCCATTGGAGAGTATGGGGGTGGGAAGGGTTCCTGAAATATTTGGCACATAAATGGTAGGCTGACTTACTAGTAAGTAAGCTGTTAAGAAGAATTCCAAACTTTCACATCCGGTTGGTCATTGGACCATTGTGGAGTATGACCATGAATAGCGGTTTTGATATCTGTGAGGGAACTCCGTACCAGTGCAAGCCAACTCCCACATACCCATTGACCTCACATCCCTAACGGTCATGGTAGAAGCTAGGATAGTAAGCGATCCTTCAACAAAGTTACAAGGGGGCCAATACCTAACCAATTCTCAAACCAAAAGGGAGGTGCTCCTACCCCCTCTTATGGAAATCCGAACACCCTGCTGGTACAAGTCAAGACCTTTTCTAAGGCAACGCGAAACAATGGAGGGTCTGTGTCTAGCACACGTGAACTCACCATACTTATTCTTTAAAACTGCAGCCCACAAGGAATCGATATTGACTCTCCATTTCAACTTAGCAAGGGCTACCTCATTTGCTATCCCAGAAGATCGTATCCGTAGCCCTCCTAAGTGTTTAGAACCCACAACATGAATTTTGTTTCCTTTCCGGAGTGGAGCCCCAAAGAAACTGACGGTTAATCTTGTCCAATCTGTTAGTGATGGATTTGGGTAACGCATTAGATTGGGCAATGTAAGAAAGAATTGCTGAGTTAATGGCCTCAATAAGAGTACTACCACCCGCCATGGATAAGCACTAAACTTTCCAACCAGCAACTTTACTCTGGGCCTTGTCTATGAGGCACTGAAATGTCTGTTTATTAAGTCTCTGATGGTGAATAGGGTAGCCTAAGTAGATAGCAAGGTCCTCTGAAATAGGGATATTAATAGACGAAGCCATTAGGTTCTTAAGGTCTGGATCCGTGTTGGCTGAGAAATGGATTTTGGACTTGGCAAAATTAAACCTTTGGCCTGAAACATCACGAAACTCATCAAGAGCTGAGAAATGGATTTTGGACTTGGCAAAATTAAACCTTTGGCCTGAAACATCACAAAACTCATCAAGAATCCCAGCGATTGTACCACAATTAGCAATTTGGATTATCCAAAAGGCACACCCTGACACCCGTCTTGACACATGTTTGGTTGTTATGTTTGCCCCTTTGTTTTTCCCCCTAGTCCAAATTGCTAATTCTGTATGAGAGTTGTAGGGCTGTTTAGAACAACAAACCTATGCAAACTGGACCAGACCAAACTGCTATGCAACGGCCAGTCATGATAGGGTTGGTTTAGGTTTAGGATCGACTATGGAATAACTTAACCCATTTAACCGGACGCGGTTGGACTTGGGATTTATAGAACTGGTGCATGTGACTAGGGGGCCATTGGCGCTGGTTTTGTTAGTAGAATAGGCTTCCTAAAAGAATTGATGGCTATTTGAGCTAGCATTTACTTCCATTACTAAATGATCTACATCAATTGAAACCACAATTATTACTGTATAGAAAATGCACCTAACAGCTACTGCAGCATCAAGATGGAAGCCTTTGCCAGTCAACAATTTAATGAATTAGTACAATTTTCTCTTAGATGAATTTCTATAGGAATGAATTGCATTAAATTGGACAAGATTGTAACCATCAACTTTTTAGATCTTGTTGAGAACATTAGCTATGTTCAAAATCATGTGAATAGTGTATTGATAGACATGATTTCAGAATTCTTTTATGGATTTTTTTTTTTTTGAAAGGCAAATTCTTTTATGTTGAAAAAAATGAGTGTCGACACATTGCATCAGAATTCATTTATCTTAAGAAAAATAAATTCCAAAATCATATTTATCGATACACAAGCAACATGGTTTTGATATGATTAATATTCTTGGCAAGAGCTAAAAAGCAAATAATTCTAGTCATAGCTAAAAACCTAGGAAAGACTCAAAAAACCCCAACATGAGGGTGCAGTTCTTTTTCAAACGAGTCGAATCAAGCTGAGCTCGGCTTGTTAAATTAACAAGTCTCAAATTTGAGCTCGGTTCGTCTGTAAACGAGCAGAGTCTTGTTTGTTTACTAAACGAGTCTACATAAACGAGTCAAGCCTATGCAAACATGCTCAGCTTTTTCAAGCCGAGCTGAGCTTTGGAATATTGAGCTCGGCTCATTTACTCTACAAGCCTAAAACTTGAGCTCAAACTTGGCTCGGTTACTAAACGGGTCAAGCCAAGCTTTAACCTACCGATTTGGAGCAGCTCGTGAGCAGTTCAGTTCGTTTGCGGCCCTAGGTCCTTGGGAACCCCAGGAAAGTTATGTCGTTTTCAAAATCACATCAACGTGTTCATTGGGAATGTAATTCCTTTATCATGCTTCGAAAGCGAGCATTACATTTCAAATTAACCGTTATGTTTTCATCATTATATTGGCGCTCCATTTTGATTCACCCCACTTCTAGATGTTAATGTCTTGCCATCCCACTTTACCTAACAGGATTATTTGCTTTGGTGAGGAGTCTTTTTGGTAACCCCACCATAGAGGAAAGTTGTATGTCGCTGGGGAGAGGACAAATCGTAGAGATCTGTTTTACCATATGTTAAATGCGTATTGGGGAGCTCCAAGAATTAGTCCGGTTAGTTGGTTGGTTTGCTTCTTATATAATTGATTAGGGTTCGGTTCTTTAAATTATGTCGCAAGAAAGTAATTTTTTGTGAATTCTTTAATCACGATGTGGATGATCTGTCTTTGACCGGATCAGAGAGGGGATTTGTTGAGCTGTGTATAAGCTGGCTCAGAGAGGATACTTGGGAACCATAAACCACTGTGTCATGGTTAGGATGGATTAGGTTCGGATCCAACCCCGACACCCATGGTGGCTTGAACCATTTGTGTGAAGCAAGAGAAACCATATATGGTGTCGGTTCATTGGGTTATACCTCTTGGTTGGTGAATGGTAACCAGTGAGTGTTTAATTGTTTATAGGTACATTGTATGAAAACCAGCCCAATTCTTGCTGACGTATTGTTATTGTATTAAAAATGTAAAAAATCTACAACCCCGACGGGGCATCTATGGAAAGAAAGTTAGTAAAACTTCAAGGGCATATGTAGAGGTGTCAAACGGGCCTCCGTGCTAATCATGTTTTGTGCCTTCCTGTGCCAGTCCGTTTACTTTATTGTGCGGTATTGTGCCTTTCCGTGCCCATGTCAGTATAACTCCAAGTGAGTTACGTTGGGAAGGGAAAAAAAACTCTGAAAAGTGTATAATATTTATTACACAAATAGTGTAAAATGTTACTCCTACGGTATGAAATAAGAAAGTATTTTTTTTGGCATTAAAATTAGTATTTGGTGTGTCATGTCCTTTGGTGCCTGTGTTGTGTCCGTCTAAGACCATGTCGTGCCCACTTTCGTGCCGTGCCGTGTCACATTTAAAAGTACGAAATCGTGTCAACCCGGCCCGTTTGACGCCTCTAAGCATATGAAATCAGAAAATGGGACAAAAAAGTCATTGTCAAGGATTTTGGCAGAATCATGAGACTTGAGAGCAAGGGAGAGAGACTCCAAAGCCATAGCTCGAACATCTATCTATTCTAATCTATAAAGGATAAGCACTAGTTTGGTGTCTTTTTTTTTGCCCTATCATGTATTTTCGTTTTTCATAAATGCCCTCCAAAGAAAAAAAACGTAACTCAACATAATTAATTGTGGGGAAATAGCTGATGGGGTAGACTGTAAAAGTACTTCCCCCAACTGCCTACCCACGTTTCCCCTCTAACATGTGATAGAAAAGATAACTGCCATGTAAAATAAGGTTACAAAGGTAAAAACCTTTTACTGATCAACTACCACCGACGTTCATTTTCTCAATTGCCACCCATCATCATCCATTCTCCTCCAAGTACACAGTTTTCTCATATTCTCCACACGTTCTGCACTTGGCAGTCTCCTAGACTTCTAATTCAAGCTATCTCTCTGCTCTCTTTGCTTTTTGTTTTCAATTTCTATTGGCTTTTCCTTTTTCACTGACCTTTTTAACTTTCCTTTACACCCGTCCTTTGTTTTACTTTCCTTTATCATGCATGATTTTGGTTTTGTCATTTAAGTAGGAGTAGTATCCAGTGCTCACCCCTTCGTTTATTGTTTTCATTTCTTTTTTTGCCTTCACAAATTACAATTGCTACTGAGACGTTATTCAATGGGTGGGAATTTGAGATAGTGGTCGAGAGTGTTCCCCTGACTTTTAATCACAATTCAGAAATACTACATGTTTACGAAGCACGACGAGAGTTAAAATTGTTGTTTATCTATCACAATAGGTTAATACTAGATGCCGAGGCACACGCGATGTGTGTTCAACTCGGATTTGTACAAAATTTGTGAAAATTGATCAAGCATTAAACAAAAATCAATTGTGCAAATTTTGACAAAATTCAACTTGCACACGCATTGCGAGTGCCCGACCTCTAGTCATTGATTATGGAGGCACATTTGTCTAATTGTCTTTGTGTGTCTCTCACGCGTAAAGGTGTAGAAAGTCTCTTGGGTTTGGTGATTCAACCCCAAGGGCACTATCACGTAGGGATGGCAACGGGTCGGGTTTGGATCGGAAGTGCTCCTTCTATACCAGATCCCCAAACTTTATGTCTATGCTCACCTTTACATCCATATCATACCCAATTGGGAATACCAAAAAGTCACCAAACACATATCCATATGGATAGAGGGTAAAACAGGTATTACCCGATACCCAATTATTATACATTAAAAAAAGAGCTAGGTACATACACGGAAGAATTTATAAAATTTAAGAGATAAAAAAGATATACGTAAATGCATAATTTAATTAAATATATCACAACATTAACCTAAAACTTCTTACATATTAGTACTAAAGCATTAAAAAAAAGAAAAGAATACCCAATAATAAACATGATAAAGCATTTTGCATAACAAAGTTACAAAACTAACAAAGATGCAAGTTAGTGCTATAGAGATATAACAAAGTTACATAGATAAGTAGCTAGCAAGCAATTAACAAAGAATTACAGTACTCCTCTGACAAACAAAGAAAAATATAATCGTGCGGGTACATAATGAGGAACGGATATGATGGGGTGGGTACGTCTATTTGGGTATGGGGTAGTAAAATCATACCCTCGATCTCCATAGCAGACACCGGGTATCATGTGATTATCCCCACACCCACTCCTATTGGGTGAAAAATCGGATGATATCCACCTTCAAATGACCAGATCGGGTATTATATGTGAGGGGGCGGGGCCAGGATTTTTAATATGTGGGGTCTAAAATTTGAACCATATGTGGTTCACTTTTCTTATTTGTTAATTGGAAGAAACGATTAGAGGTCACAAGGGGCCTTTGAGCATGTATGCCCTGCAAACCCATTCTTGGATATTAGGCTCATAATTTGTAATTGGAGGTCGCAACCCTGGATCCTCAGGAAATCAGTTTCTATACAGTTTTGTTTCGAAGGATAATTGTTACTTGTAGGAGTTGAAGATAAGTCTACAAGTTCTTTATTTATTTATTTTTTTTAAATATCGCTTTATATGTGTGTGTGTGTGGAGAGAGAGTGTTTGGTCCACCTTCTACAAACAACTTCTTCTATGGATCCTCCATGGGCCAAAGCGATTTCGGTACTAGAGAACAAAATCGGTGAATGAAACCCTTCAGTAAATGTTTGGGAATTTTTGTGGGGGATATTGTATTTTGGCCCCCTTTTTTTTTTTTTTCCAAGTACCAAACCCTTACATGGGCTAGGGCATATTTGGCTTTTATAGTGGGATCAAATAAGTAAAAATAAGGTGAAAACTATCCCTATTGCTATTGAATATTGGAAGGCAATGAGGTGTTCTCTCAATCCCTCCGCCCTTGTCTATGTGCGTGGGAATAATTGTCATCCCTACAAGTACCACTATCATAATTACTCATTTCATCGCTTAAGACGTTCGCACATTGTTTCCTCTTGTGAGATGTTCTAGTTTGTATCTAGCAGTTAAGGTATATGCTCTTGATCGGATTTAGGGAGAGACATCAACTTTAATGGGGAATTGAATTCGCTTTTATAAATTTTGTAAACCAAGAGCCCAAAACTGAACCATTCGTAGCTAGGGGGAGAAGCCAGACTTAATTCTGTATGATCTGCTCAATTTGAAAACGTCATAATTTTTCTTTTACAGCCTGTGGGGCGATGTTTTATCTCATGGTCGTGGACTTTCTTTTCTGGCTTCAGAAATGATGTAGCAATCAAGCAATTAGTTTGTCGATTTCGGAATTGAGATGAGCTGTTGCTGTCAAAGATCTCATGGTTTTTTCTTACAGAGAAACTTATTTACGGAGCCTCTGCGCGCAGAACGGCTCTTTTACGGAGCTGAGCGATATAATCTATTACTGTTAATAGATTATTTTTAATCTGGATCGTCCAAAATACTTTTAGACAACCGATATTGAGCTCCGCAAACACTTGTCTACAGAGCTGCCCTGTAAACAAGATTTTCTCTTTTTCTTAACCTATGGCTCTGCGGTAGGTAGAATTTTGGCTTGCAATTGTCACTGTCCATGTTGTTTATAACCAACCACATTTGGGCCCTACCAAGCACGAATGTGAGATTTAAACCTCCATACTAGTAGGGTGTGAAATAAGCCACGTACTCCATCCCATGATCTGTCGGTAAAATCCATGTCAAAGGCTACGCCCACCATTTCTAAGCACCGTTTTGTGACCCAGTTTCTTGAATCTGGGACACTGGATTTGGTGGCGGTGATAGCGGTAAGAAAGTAAATCCGACCTTTGGGGAAAGGACACAGGCCCCAGTAGAAAGTGGATTAGGCTTAGCTATGAATTTGACATAGAGAACGATGTTCAGCTTGCCGCTTTCCCCCTCCTTTAGACTGGATATCCTTCTGTTTGTGACTACCCTCTTGTTTGTCTATGCATGCATCTTTTGTATCAAGCATTTGCTATGTTTTACGGGAACATATTTCAGAAATCGGTAATAATTTGGTGACCACATCTTAGGCACCCGTCTACAAACCCATCTAATCGCATTGTCAACTCAATAGTTTAAAAGAGACTCTGTAAACTCAAAAAGATGCTTTCAAGATGAAAGTGTTGTGTGCCGTCTTATCTATAATATTTATGCTTCCTCTGTTCCAAAGTGTCATCAATAGTTGTATTAGTTAAAAAAATTGTAGATACAATGAAAACATATTAACACTAGCTCATTGATGAATAAAAGCCTAGCACCTGCATATGCCAGGGACTAAGTGTGTGTATGTACATAGATATTCGATCATTCTTCATTTTCATCCATTGAGAAACAAAAATTATGTGCTCATTTTTTCCCATAATGCACACCCACACACCCACCAATCACACAGATCATAAAGAATTTACGTGGTTCTTCAATTGGGTACATTCATGAGAGGATAGAAATTTCACTATATATTGTGCTGTAGATACAATCACTACAGTGGAGGAGGAGACACTTGATTCACCCTACTCAACTCACCTCTCTTGCTCTCACCCTCAACGGAGGCCCGGCTCACTCGACTCCGCCCCTCCAGGAGGAGCCTCCCTTGCTCTCTTCTACACCCCTCAATTCTCTCTGACCACTCACTACACAAAAGAGGAATGCATCAATTAATAGGTCACCACGTACAGGAGCAATTTGGCTTCTACGGAAACTTGATAAGGCACCCAATCCAATACCCACTTCAATGCCTGCTCTGTTGCGACTTTTGCCCAAGTTCTAGAAGACCTCATGGTACACGAGCCAAGCCAAGACAAATGGGGTGGACCCCACCCAATAGAACAAAATTTCATTCTTGCAGCTAGGGGTGTAAAAAGTTCGGCTATTTTTCGAAACCCAATTGGAAATTCCAGTTTGGACATTTTACAAACCAAACCAAACCAAATATAAACGGTTCGGTTCAACTCGGTTTGACCGGTTTACTTCGATTTTCTGTTGGTTACTCATGCTGCATTTTATATAACAAGAAAAGAATTGGAATTTGGATTACACGTAACTATCAAAAAAGCATTTTTCTACTAGTAAAATTTGTCCTCTGTCCACAAAACAACTCCATCATAGTCACGCCTCACACGTTGCGTTGATGACAAGTGAGCCCTCCTTTATTTCTTCAGCAAGCACTAAAATGTACAAATTTTTAACAAATTAAAAAAAATAAAAAACTAAAAGATGAAGTATCATAAAATCAAATAAAATAACTTAAGTGGAAAATTAAAATTTATTACCGTCTTCTAACTACATGAAGAGTTAAAACTAGACAGAAGTTTACTAGTAGTAGTAAATTTTATTACCTTAAGCTAAGTTCTAATCTTTTAGTCTTTTACTGTTGTGCATATTTACATAACTATTTATGTATGCGGGGCGGTTCCGGAGACATCTAAAAAAACACCCCAATTCTTAATCTCATAGTTCCCGATCAAATTTTTATAATCCGAACTATTCAATGTGTGCAGAATGAGATTTTAAGGGTGCTTGCGAAAAAAATTTGACCGGGAAGTGCTTGTTTTGAGCAGTTTTTAATTGAATCATTCATCAAACCTAAGCTAAAAACTGTTCAGAACAAACCCTTTCCGGTTATTTTTTTTGCTGATTTTTCGCAAATACCCTTAAAATCACGTTATAATCACATTAAGCTGCTCGGATCATCAAAATATGATAGGAAACTATGAGATGTTTTTTAGATGTTTTTATAAATGTCCCCGGAACTGTCCCGTGTATGTATAAACGATTAATATATTTATAATATACATATACGTATATACGTCCGGTTGAGTCCTGTTTGGGAGGTGACAAACTAGACTAAATAAATTTTTTGGTTTGGCTAAAAACCAAACCGATTATCTCTAGAAACCAAATCAAGCCACTAGTTTGATCCAGCTTTAATTTTCGGATCAGTTTACCATTTTTTTTTTCTTTCACCCCTACTTAGCAGCTGCAATATATAAAGAGAAGGAAAATTCTACGGCCTCACGCATAGTTTAGACTAATGAAACTCTTATCTGAACTCAAAATGAAAGGTCATAAATCAATTAAGTGTTTGGGGTCATAAATCTAAGTGATCATGCAATTGGAGTTTAACTATGGGGAACTAGTATTTTTTACAGTGTTTATAAAATCAAGGGGTCTGGGCCATTTTGCGCATACCTCAATGAATCCAGAGACACTAAAGTTAACGACCGAGTAAGCATCCAGTGGCCTTAATGGAGTTGATAACGCACCTGAGAAGTTTTGAACTTCAAATTCTAAAAGGAAAATCTGGGGAGAAAATTTTCAGTTCTAATTCTGAGGCAGTGGCCTTTCTGTGGAAGGAAATATTCGAAGTCACATTCTTAACTATTTCATGTGAAAATTCTCCAATGATTGACGGTGGATGACATTTTTTCTAGACTTATAATAGGGAGGTAGAGACAAACATTCAACAGTAGTTTTGTAATCTCGTGAAATTGTTTAGAATATCAAGTACCATAATTGTGTAAACGAATCTCAAATTATTTCAAAAAGGTGGCGGACTTTCTGCAATCTTTATTGGTACGTTGAGTTTGGTGGAACCCAAACCCAGCATCTCTCTCTCTCTCCCTCGTTTGGTGGAACCCAAGCCCAGCATCTCTCTCTCTCTCTCTCTCAATTTAATTTGATCAATTGCACCGTGACTAGTGGACTAAGTACAGACATGACTCCTTTGGCCTTTCTGTCTTCATATTGGGACCGCCAACTAAAAGCTTTTTTGCAAAATTAATTCTAACCCCACATCGTCAATCATTATCTTAAAAAAACGACAACTAATAAATTTGTCTATAGCTAATTTTTCAAAAGAAAAGAAGAACGCTTATTAATCCGCCATAGAAATTAATGTAGATCCAATTTAGAAGTTTTAGTTGTTTTTGGTAACTACAATTTAGAAATTTAAGTTAATTACTACGTAACCGATCAATCATAATACATCCAAATAGTATACCCTTACATGCAACCACAAGTGAGTTAGACCTACTCTAATTAAAAAAGTAAAAAACGTATAGCAAGATGCAACTTCTCTCTACCCCGATCAATCATAATACATCCAAATATTGTGGAAATTTTTCATTTCTAATTCTGAGACAGTGGCCTTTCTCTAGCTAGTATCTCCGTTTAGTGGTTCGTCTATCTTCGTTTGGTGGTAGGGCGCGAGCATGCATTGCTGCTCTCTGGGTTTCGATATGCAGATCGGCTTGGTGGCTGCTGGTGGCGGGGACTTGTGTTTTGTAGGTGGGTCGCTGAAGGTTGATGGTTGTTGGATTGTTTGGGTTGCTGTGTTGAAGTCTGAGGAGATGGTGTTGTTGGCGTTTGGGGGTGGTGGGGCATTAGCTTTGATTTAAGGTTTTTTCTTGCAGGTTTCTTCGGTGGCCGGCTTAGGGTCGTGGAGGCAGTTCTGTTTATGTGGTTTTTGTGCGTGGCTGTTTTGGGGGCGGATGCAAGGTGTTTCAGTGGTCTTCGGGTGCAAGGGGCACGGCGGGTTTCAGGTGGTCACAGCGGAGGGGCTTGACCGGTGGTGGTCATGAGTGGCTGTTTGGAGGTTGGGATACGAGGTGCTTGCGGCTGACATCTCTCAGATTGGTTTTTGGGACCGACGACATACGGCAGGTTCACGGCAATCCTTGTGGCGGCGGCGAAAGCGCTTCGTATTCAGTCAAGTGTACGTGGTGACAGCAGTTAGGGTTATTTTTCGAGCTTGGAGGTATTTTTTGGGGGTTTTATTAGTTTTTGACCAATGTTTGGGTCTCAGGTACTTTTGAAAATTAAGTAATTTTAATTTTCTTGTGTCCTGTCCTTTTAATCTTTGTAATTTTCGAATTCGGAGATTAATAAATTTTTTTTGCTGATAAAATAAAAAACCCACATTTGAGTTATGTTTTTTTTGTTTATATAGGTATTTGAGATATGTTACGTGTAGCATACCTAGGGGGTGTTTCCACTAACAAAAAATACTAAAAATTTAACATATTTTATTATTTCATGTCTACTAATAAATTTTTTTAGTATTTTACCATTTCGTTTGTACTAACAAAAAAAGTTACCAACAAAAATTTTTTTTTGCTCTATAATAATTCTACTGACAAACCCAACAACTTATTCACTATTGAAAACACCCTCTTAGTTGGTTATTATCCCACAAATTTTTTGTTGGGTCTAACATTGTGAGATGTGGATGCTTAAGTGATTCTCAAGTTGTGGAATAAAATGGCCCTACTTTAACTCCATGTATCCAACCCTAAAACTTAAGGATTTTTTTTTTCTTGATAACTCAGTTTTTGTATCTTAAATATTGTTAGAATAGTTAGATTAATATCTAGCTTGGAATAGAACTCCTAGCTCTCTTTATTCTAGCACCTTAATTGCATCTTTGTTACCGTGGCCAGACACTATTACAATAAACCATAAAGATTACAGCAATTGGCCGTGATTGTAAGTTTTTCATCACACTCTTGCTATTGTGGTGGATCTAAATGTGATTGTAAGTCACTCTCTTTTATCACGGTTATAAACTGTGATTGAAAGAGAGAAACAATCACGGCCAAAAGGCGTAATCGCTTCTCTTTTATCACGGTTATAAACCGTAATTGTTTCTCTTGGGCGTGATCATTTCTCTTTTCTGGGTGTGATGTAATGGATCTAAGTGTGATTGTAAGTCACTCTCTTTTATTACGGTTATAAACCGTGATTGAAAGAGAGAAATAATCACGGCCAAAAGGCGTGATCGTTTCTCTTTTATCACGGTTATAAACCGTGATTGTTTCTCTTGGGAGTGATCATTTCTTTTTTTTGGGTGAGATTGTATGTCACTTCAGATCACGGTTTGAAAAATCATAAACCGTGATTGAAAGTTCAAAATGATCACACCACCATAAATTGAGATAAAAAAACCATTGCGCGTGATCTTTTCTTTGTATCTACTAAACCATCTTTTCTTGTCATTGCCAAGTTTCGAACCCATGCACTCTTAGTTGATTTCCTAAGCCTTTACCACTAAACTAGCCAAGAACTTCTGTTACATTAGGAAAACAAAAATATTTATACTTAACTTCCTAAAGTGTGAAAACTTTTTTTTTTCCCTTAAAATTTGTTGAATTTTTTGAAATGCAATTAACATGAAATTAAATTATATAAAAATACATATATAAACATATAAAAATACATATTTAAACATTGTTTAAAAAATTTTAAAAATACGACAACAGATATTTTGTCAATCAAAATTAGTTGTTGGTCACCAAAAAATTTTCTTGGGGCGAAAAAAAAAGTTTACCTAATGTGTCAAACATATACTTGGAAGACATCCAAAATAACTAAATTTTACTACTACAATTAACCATAAAGATCACGGCTTGCCCAAGTAAAAATCGGGCACTAGTGGAATTGTCTGTCCATCGTCGAAGAAACAACTAGGCACTGGTGGAACCTAATTGTGGGATTTGTCTTCTCTCTATCTCTCTTTGGGCGTGAAGATGGATGAAACGTAAAGATTTTTTGGAATGAGTGTAATTAAGGCTTATCTTCTTACCTTTTGTAAAAAAAAAAAAAATTTCGAAGTTCTTAAACGACATCGTTTTCTCACATAACTTTTCAAAGTTTGCCTAAATGAGTGCTAGCCCGCCCACGTAAAAATTTAGACTGCGCGCCTAAAGAGGTAGGCTTTTTATCTCACTGCAAGAATGAGATCATTTATCGCACTTTTTTTCTTGCTAAAGTTTTTTATCACGCTACAAGGGTGAGGTCATTTCTCTTTTATCTCGCCACAAGAGCAAGATCTTTTATCTCATTCTTTTCTGCCCTAAAATCTTTTATCACGCCACAAGGGTGAGATCTTTTCTCTTTTATTTCATCACAAGAGCGAGATTTTTTATCTCATTTTTTTTCCGCCCTAAAATCTTTTATCACGCTGCAAGGGTGAGGTTATTTTTCTTTTATCTCACCGGAAGAGCGAGGTCTTTTATTTCGTGCTAAAACCCACTTTTTATCTCAATTTTGGACTTAAACTGAGATAGAAAATTTTAAGCACCACTTTTTGTCACGCTTTCACTGAAAACCGCGATCTTTGTGAATCTTCTTAGCGTGACGCATATCTATTATTGTAGTAGTGAAAGGCCTCTAGGCTTTTTGATAACTTGGATGTCTATGCTAGTTTATACTTACCTCTCCAATACCTAAGTTGCTAGGTGGGGAGGTCCCAATGTCATATTAAGAGATCACTCATTTCATAACTAACGAAACAATGTGACATTGTATTTAGCTTTTTGACTTTTTTGGTCCCCAAAGTATTTCCGTCGTGCCACTTTGGTCTCCAATATTTCAATTGCTAACATTGCATCCTCAAAGTATTAATTTTGTGTTTAAATGGTCCCTGTGACTCACGCCGTTCATCTTCTCCGTCAAAACCAAGGGCAAAGTTGGTATTTCACCTCAAAACGACGCCGTTTGGTTGGAAATGGCTTTTTGATTTTTTTGGTCCTCAAAGTATTTCCGTCATGTCAATTTGGTCCCCAATATTTCAATTGCTAACATTACATCCCCAAAGTATCAATTTTGTGTTTAAATGGTCCTTGTGGCTCATGCCATTCTTTCCCTCCGTTAAAACCAAGGGCAAGGTTGGTATTTCACCTCAAAACGGTGTCGTTTGGTTGGAAACATAGATTTTTCTTTTCCATGGTTCTCTTAAGGTTCTCATTGAAAGCCTTAAAGTCAAAAAAATAATTATGACTCTTTAGGATAAAATGATCAAAAAATTAAGATCTTTGCACAGGTTCAAACAGATTGAAAATTTGAACACTTAATTTTTTCACCATATTTTTTAATTTATAAACAGCCTCGAAAAATCAAGTTTTTCAATTTTCAACCCGTTTGAATCGGTGCGAAAATTTTAATTTTCTGATCATTTTATCCTAAAAGGCCATAATTAATGTTTTGACTTTAAGGCTTTCAATGAGAACCCTAGAGAACCATAGAATATAAAAAATTGTTATTTCACCTCTTTAGGATAAACAAAATAATTATAATCTTTTAGGATAAAATGATCAAAAAATTAAGATCTTCGCACCAATTCAAATGGGTTGAAAATTGAAACACTTGATTTTTTTAGACTTTTTATATATTAAAAAATATGGTAAAAAAATTAAGTGTTCAAATTTACAATTTGTTTGAACCTGTGCGAAGATCTTAATTTTTTGATCATTTTACCCTAAAGAATTATAATTTTTTTTTTACTTTAAGGCTTTCAATGAGAACCCTAAGAGAACCATGGAAAAAAAAAATCTATGTTTCCAACCAAACGACACCATTTTGAGGTGAAATACCAACCTTGCCCTTGGTTTTGACGGAGGGAAAGAACGGCGTGAGCCGCAAGGACTATTTAAACACAAAATTGATACTTTGGGGATGCAATGTTAGCAATTGAAATATTGAGGACCAAATTGGCATGATGAAAATACTTTGGGGACCAAAAAAGTCAAAAAGCCGTTTCCAACCAAACGACGCCGTTTTGAGGTGAAATACCAACTTTGCCCTTAGTTTTGATGGAGGAGAGGAACGGCGTAAGTCGCAGGGACCATTTAAACACAAAATTGATACTTTGGGGATACAATGTTAGCAATTGAAATATTAGGGACCAAAGTGGCACGGCGTAAATACTTTGGGGACCAAAAAAGTCAAAAAGCCCATTGTATTTCCAATAATTTGGAGTTAGAAGTAGCTTTCTAAAGAGGCAATTCAATTCATGTTAAACTTTTCACCTTAATTCAATTGAAAAGAGAAAAGGGAAGAGAAATCTCATAGGAGTTTTGACGCATACACGGAAAACAATCTAAGATATCGAATAATTAAAAAGTGGACAGAATAAAATGGAACATGACAGAAAGAGTGTAATAATGCGAAGCACCATAATCTGCTGTTCCACTTTTGCAACATGTTAGATACATCATAGCAGGCACACGGGTTATCCTGATTGGTTGTTGGGTTTGCTCCTCACATTAATAACCAAGATTTGGTTTTGGGGTCAAACGCAAGAAAAGAATTTCTTGTGAACGCCCTAGTCCCTGTATGGGACGTGGCTTTTGTCCGGACTAGAGAGAGAATTAATCAGGTGCTTGTAAGCTGTCTCAGATACTTGTGACCGTCGAAAATAATATATATATATATATATATATGTGTGTGTGTATGTATGTATATATGTATATGTATACATGAGAGGATTCAGAGCAGACGACAAAAACAGCATTGCTCTATAGATACTTGCAGGTACGTACAAAGAACACAGGAGTATTATAAGAGATAACGAAATCTACTAGTGGAGAGTATTATTAATAGAGAAACAACAGACATGGCTATTGCTTATCCCAAAAGGAAAAAAAAAACAGACATGGCTATTAAAGTAGACGATCAAATGGTTGACAAATGCCAATCAACTCATATCTACAACCCTCTTTTTTTTTCTTTTTTTTTTTTTAATTTATTTTATGGACTATTATCATGCATGATATCTACTCACATAATTAATATTTGACTTTAGCAGATAGCTAGTACTAAATTATCATCGCGATCCCTTCTTTTTTTTTTTTTCCCCCGTATTTCTCTGTTATACCGACAGGTGTCCGAGCGGGTCGGACGACGATGACGATGGTGATCGTGTGACGAAGCTCCACAGATCGATCTCGCTGCCGTAAGCTTGTGAGGGCTGCGATCTATTCGAACGCAGGTTCGATACTGGTACGTCTTCGTGATCGACGGAAAAACAGAAATCGTCGTCCGGGTACAAGTGCTTCGAAGTGTCGTCTTGGCCGTTGAGCTGGGAGGCCACGAGCCGGTCCAGAGCAACCCAGTCGCTGAGCCCATCTCTCGGTTTCGTGTCGCGACAGCTGCCGCCACTGCCTTGTTCGGGGAAAGCAGTGCTGTTGTCCTGATTGAAGGGGGAACCATGGTTGCTTTCGAGCCTAGGGAGATGGGTAAACCGGTCTTGAAGCGTGTCGATGGTTGCGTTGATGGAGGGGAGGTAGAGCATGGCGGTGTCGATGTCGACGTTGGTGTTGATTGTTTGGGTGATTTCCTGCTTGCAGGAACGTCCCATGTAGTGAAGTATCTGGTCGAGTACCCCGTCGGTGGTCGACATGTGGCGGAGCTGGGTTCGTATGTCTGCGGAAGTTGATGAGCACAGGGGACTCTCTAGGGCCTTGTTGTAGTTTTTCTTTTTGAAAACACGGCAGACCACCCAGCCTTCTTCTGTTACCGAGTCTACTCCTGCTAGACTGTTGGCCTGGAAACAAAATATTCACAGTGATAATTCATATCATACGTTCTGGAATTACAAGCTTAGGCTGCAAACATTAGGGAAGTAAAATTTTAAAATAATTTTACACCGCACGCACCGATTATATACAGTGATCTCGTATTTTGTGGATTGAAAAACAAAGCGTTTTGGTATGTTGCATGGGTTGGACCTCAAAGTCTATAATGATATACTATCAAGTAATTTTTTAGATTGGCGACACATGGCGGGTTTACGGCGCTTCCAATCTTGATCGATTGAGTTTTTAGGTGTCAAGGCAATAGCATGATTGTGGTTTTTCAGCGTTAAGTTCGGGTTTGGGATTGTGTTGGTTTTGTTGGTCCTTGACTAACGCTTGGATCTCGGGTAACTTTGAAGATTAAGTAATTTTAATTTTCATTTGCCCTTATTGTTTTAATCTTTGTAATTTTCAAATTCAGAAATTAATAAAATTCTTTTGTTTATAAAAGACAAGGGCAAGCAAAACAATATATTTCTATAATAGAGGACAAAATGCTATTGACCGGTAAGAACTATATGGAGAAAAGATGGGAGAATGCTATTGAGTACACACAAATCATTTCCATGGAAGATGGATAAAAAAAGAAGTAATGCTATGATGACTATATTTAAGTACTAAATTTTGGGTATCGTTTGACGTGTGACAAATATATTGTTACTCACATGGGATCACCAAAGTAT
Organism: Rhododendron ovatum; assembly: GCA_019656835.1. Lineage (NCBI taxonomy): Eukaryota > Viridiplantae > Streptophyta > Magnoliopsida > Ericales > Ericaceae > Rhododendron > Rhododendron ovatum. The sequence continues at coordinate 46,690,837 of CM033798.1, forward strand.
TATTGATTAAAATAAAAATTATTTTACTTAGTATTTTAATTTTTGACTGAAAAAATGAAATTAATCTAAAATTTGACCGGAATTGACCATTTTACACTGAAAAAGTGAAGTTGATTAAAATTTTGACTTAAATTGACCGGGGGCGGTTTCATTTCGGCAGTCCATTTTGTTTGGCTATTTTTATTTTCCCCTTTGGATCATTCTTATGCAAAACTAACTCAAAAAAGTGAGCTAAAATTAACTCAAAAAGAGTGGCCTTCGATCAACTCAGTTCATTGCTCATAATAGACATAGAAATTACAATATGGCGACCACATTTTTGCATCAACACCACATAATTTCAACAAGGCTGGTGCACAATGATTAAAATAAAATAAAATTCAATCGGCGAAATTCACAATGATTCAAAATTGAGTGAGATATATAGCTTACGCATGTGTCATTGGTGGTTTCATCTAGTCTGTATTCATGCATGATCCAGTCCGATTTTTGGCCATGTGGGGCTCTTCCTTTATAGAACACCAGAGTCTTCCTCATTCCAATTCTTCTGAAGCTGCTGTATATCACCTTATCACGCCCCGTAGCCTTCCAAAAGCCCGCTGCCGTTGCCCGGTTCGTGCGAGTCCCCGTCGGATACTTTTTATCCTTGTGACTGAAAAAGTACCAATCATTTTGCGGGGTGGATCCTATTTTGCATTTCTCTACAAAGACAAATTTAGTCAAATGAAAAATAAAAGCACCAATTAGCTAGTCAGACAAAATTAGTCTATTAGGTCGGATATCGAGTTATGTACACACACAAAAAAAAAAAAGAAAAAAAGAAAAAGAACCGATCGAATATATATTGGTTAATTAATTTTACCTTGAATATCCCATGGTTCAAGCTTATTAAGATCAACGTCGCGAATTACATCGAGGTCGATCTTCTCACTGGCCACTTTCTTCGTCAAATAGTAGTGCAGAAGCTCCTCTTCTGTAGGATGGAACCGAAAACCCGGAGGGACTCGAGACTGGCCATTTACAGATAGATTCATGTCCTCCGACATTCCTATTGAGATCGAGTTCGTGTCGGATACGTATCAATCGTTTGGTGAGAGAGAGAGAGAGAGAGAGAGAGAGAGAGAGAGTGGAGGGGTGTGCATAAAACGGGGAATGTGGAGATGATAATTTATAGGGGCCGGGTGGGGTTGGACACTAGCTAGCTAGGTAATGAAGTCCAGAAATGCATGCAGGCATGGGAAAGCTTTTGATATGATCATGGGGCATTGATGTACTTGAGAGAGGGCCCAGTGGGTCTGAGGCTCTCATTAGAGAAGAGGGCTACATGTATCCGACAAACACCAACTCTATGTTCTAGAAAAGTGCTCTCGAAAATGTACTGTAAGCGAAATTTATGACTGAGATTCACTTTAATGTGTAAGGGTTCAAATATCTAAGTGAATTTGATCTATTGATTTCTTTTTTGGGAATATTTTCGAGGAAATATTTTGAGAATCCTATCATTGCTGATCCGACAAGATACGAAGCATTTTTGGCGCACCATCTCCTGATATGTCGAAACCCTTTGTCAACGTATGTCACACGGGCTCTATGCACAGGTTATGGGCCCTAAGTGAATGTGTAGTGGTGAAAGGCTATGGATCGAACACTACGTCGCGGTGTTACAGGATCAATGAAGAAATCACTAATAGAGAAAGGGTAGCCTGTAAAGTTGGTCCCACAATGGGTAGCTTTTTACATGGCCCCACGAAAGGGCGTTAGAGCTAGGAAACCTCATATATACAAGTATGGCAGGGGACAAGCCTCCATCCAAACTACGACCTCCGACCTTAAAAAAATCTCCCAGAAAAAGCACCTCTGAAACCACCATTATCCCCAAGTTTGCCTTCTCTCTCTCTCTCTCTGCTTTTGTGGGGTGGTTGCAACAAGAAGCACGAGAAAAATAGAGAGAGGGAGAGAGAGAGAGAGAGAAGATGGGGTCGGAGGGATTGCGCTTTCATTTGGGGACGAAAGAAATGATGGTAACAAGAAAGGCTTTCTATACAAGATCAGTATGTATGTACTAGCTACTTCATGTCACCTTTTTCTTTTTATTGTCATTTCAATGGCCATTTACTTCGTCGAACCACAATCATGACACAATCCAAAAGGAAAAAAAAAAAAAAAC
>CM033798.1:46693103-46828040 GCA_019656835.1 Rhododendron ovatum
TATTCCTATATGAGAGCTTATTCAAAGCTTCTACCAATGAAACTAAATGGCAAGTATTTCTATGTTGAACCAGGTACCCTATGATTTGAACGTCAAAATATTTCAAGAATGGAGGCGAAGTGCTAATTATTTGCATTTCTCATCCCTAATATTCATAAGGAAATTAGTTGAGGTGTTCGCATGTTGACCTAAATATCTGGTTATCAAAAAAAAAAAATCAGAAGGAAAAGCACATAATACGCATAATGCAAAACCTAGTGGACATAGGAAAAATTAAATCGAAGTGGTAGCCAAGGCACTGAATAGTCTCTCATGGATGTAGAGTGAACTTCACTTTCCGATAAAATGGCAAAAATTGTCTGGTTTTTACGAGGTGATATACAAGGTTAGTTTAGTTCTTTTTCCTAACCCATAGAATCTAAAAAACAATAATATTGTGGGTGCGGATAGCGTACTGATGGATGTGTGAGGCCCACTTCAAGGTTCTACATAAATGATCCGAGCCTTCGTAACTTTAAGATAAAATTTTCGAGTGATCTCGAAGAATATCAACTTAGGTTCCATTTGCTAAAGAAAATAAATACTTATTTTTTAAATATTTTTTAAATTAAAGTTAATGTATTATGAGATAATGACTATTAACACACACATCAATATATATGTACTGTTCGTAGGTACACTTTTTCATCCATAACGAGATACTATGAAAAATTACGTAAATAACGATGGAAAAGAGCGTGGACGAAAAGGAAAAAAAAAAAAAAGAGGTGTGGAAAATTTTGAGAACTTATAAATTATTTGTTTTGTCTTTTTGTAGTAGCAAATTAAGGTTTGTCATATCACGTGCAACCACAATAGGGAAAAATTGGAGATTACGGGAAACAATGTCGTTCTATATATAAAATAAAATAATAAAAGTATAAATAGGAACCACTTTGTCCTGAGTGATTGTAAGTTTTATCTTTCCTAGGGGTCAAGATTAATGATAACCCTTCCTAAAAATTCTACAAAATGATGATGCCTTCTTTCTACCCTTTCTCATAACAGAAAACTAATAGTATTATATTAGTACGTATAACAACACTAGAATATACGTGCAGATATTATAGCTAAAGGGGAATTTTTCCTGGTTTTTATTAGACCCTGCACTAGTGGACGGCATATTTGATCTTGCGAATTAGTCGGTCTATGTATATGGGATGTACCGCTATTCAGGGCCGGTTAACTTGTGCGCATCTCGAACTAATTCTTACATTTCCTTCCATAGCCGTTTACACGCTTATGCATGGGGTGAGGTGGCCCAAGAGTTATTGATAAGAAAAATCGAACTTGATTTTAAATCTAAGTTATTGTAGGAATACTATGGTGCCTATCAAAAAAAAAAAAAAAACCTTTTTTTGGTAAATATTTTAGGAATACCTTAGTGGTCAACTATATGTGGGGACGTAGTTTTCTTCTTTATTTTACATACAAAGTTCGAGTGTTTTGGTGGGAGAACAAGAACTTCAATATATATATAAAACTACAACAAAATAAAACAAAAAAAGTAGATCAAAAAGGATCTTAACAATACATGGGAGTTAGGAGTTTAGGACAGTAGTTTATACATCTTCCAGAATAGCCTCATGAATGCTTCAGAACCTTTAGATTCTTTCCAATGAAGATTGTCAAGAGAATTTCTGGTTGATCATCACTTTGAACCTACACTGTCATAGAAGATTGTTCTTGTCCATTGAGTTTACTCTGTCACTGAACCTCCACAGTCTTTGATCGAGGTTGCTCCTTAATTGTTTTTTCTGGTCATGGGAAGACGTCTATGCCTTGTCAAGTAATTGCTCGATCGTGCTCATGCCATCACTGTTTGCCCAGCTCTATACGGATTGGGTCACAAGTACTGCAGCTAGCTCAGTTTTTCACTGATCTGTTCTGCTTTGTGCAATTTGAACGAAGTTTTGCTAGTAACCAGTTTTTACTTTTTAGCATCTGAAGGGCAAGAGCAAGTAACCCAAGAAGGAAGCTTAGCAGCTCTGTGATGTAATATCTGTTTGTATTTTAGGTTTTTTCATTTTGTGTTGGTTTCTCGCCAACTTTTCCCCTTTTCTATTAGCAGGTGGCATGTGATTATCTTTAGCCTAGGTGCCAATATAGCTGGGATGTAAGTCTTTGGTTGTGATGCCGGTTCTCCGTTTTCTTTTAATTTTTGTAACTAATTTGGTTCTAAGATTAATAAAATTTCCATTGCCGCCTGTAGATTCCTATTTTATCTGCGCCCCCAAATTAGGAGACTTTTTTTTTTTTTTAATTTAAACCTAGCTTGGTGTGCGCAGACAATTTTAACGAACCGCATTTACCACCAACTAGCGTCGGCTACGTGGCCAATACTCCCCATATCAGTGTTGATGACTCCTCAAGACCAAAGTAATACCGACATTTATACTTTAGTCCACTTGCGTAGTGCATGCTAAATATCAACCAACCATAATCATTTGATTATCTGTCTCTCTCCCACATACAAAGAGTAACAAAGCATATCAAGTAACAGTATCTGAACACGTAAAGGTAACAATATATGGCAGTATAATTAACGGTATTAGAAGTATACATAACAAGAGTTGTGACGGTCGTGAATTTTTTAAAATAAAAAATATTTACAGCGCCTATAACAGTTGAATATCGGCCACTTGAACTGGTCCTTGAATCGGAAAGGGACCAATGTACTGGTAACCGGTCAAACACGCATGCAATTTTTCATCTCACAAGCGTGTATCAAACTGTATCATGATAATGGAAGTATAAAAAGTGCCAAAACTTGAAGAAAGATGGGATTCTAGCAGAAACAAGTCCAATTAAGAGCCTTTCAATTACAAGTCCGTTCTCTCATGAGCTGGTTCTTGGGAATGATGATAATGATAATTTTCTCCTAAATCCTAGAATCAGGAGAGTGGAGGAAGGTGAAAGAGTGGAAGAGGCATTAGAAATCAATGGTCAGGATAAGGAAATGACCTCTCAACTCGAAGTTTCTCAAACTCAAGATTCTTTGAGAGCTTCTCAAGTGGAGGGAATTAATCTACTAGTACATTTGAACCCAAAGGAAGGTAGTTGGCTCTGTGTCTGCTTGGTCCTTTGGCTTTTCGGCTGATTGATGATGGGGATCTTGTGTAGAGTCTGAGGTTCGATTAGGTTTTTGGCTGTTTTTTATTGGTTTATGTGGTTTTTTTGGTGTTTAATTGGCGTCTTGCATTCTTTTAGGAATCGGGTGGTTTAGTGCCGGTGTGTCCTTGATCCTTTTAATTTTTGTAATCCTTTATAAAGATTAATGAAAAAAAATTTCTTAGCAAAAAATAAAAGTATAAAAATTGTCAGGCAGATGTTTAGAAGCTTGCAGCTAGCGCAAATTTAGGAATGGCAATGGGGCGGGGCAGATTTTTGCATACCCGAGCCCAACCCGAAAATTATTACCTGACCCCGACCAAGTATTTTTTGGGTACCCTCGTTCCTACCCCACCCCGCTCCATAAAAAATTAAAAAAAAATGCCTAATCTAAAAGCAAAATAAAAAGAAAATAAGTATAAATAAAGTGTTAGTTTAGCATAATGGTGAAAATGTAAAGGTAAGAATATAAGGGTTTTTAAGTATAATGATAATAATATTAGGGTAAAAATATAAAATTTGAAGTATTAATAATAATTAAATTGGGATAAAAGTATAATTTTATAAATAAATACATTATGGGGCGGGTAATAGCGTATATATCGGTGTGGGGTACTATCACCCCAAACCCTATCCAAACCCGGCCGGGTTTGGGTATTTTTACCCCGACCCAATACCCGAAAAGGTGGTGGAAAACCCGTCCCGTTCGGGGCAGGACGGGTCCGATTGCCATCTTGTACAAAGCGCAATACGTAGATAAGCAAATTCCGTTATGAGGTCACTCTTGTCCACAACCCTAATCATGAGTGTTACTCATCAAAATTCCATAACTAATCATGATATTAGCCAGCAATTGACAAAGCAACCACTCCTCACTGACCAGCACTCTGAAATATTAGTATCGAGATCTCCACATCACTTGTTGTTGGTTGTAGTTGAATTCTTATTTTTCTATCTATGCTTTCATTACTTATCCCATCTTATAGTAGTAGTGCCTTTTTCCTTCCTCCCTGTATACACAAATCAATATCTTCCACGGTTGCAAAATTTCTTTCAGATGACGTCATGTGACGCCACAACACATGCCATCCAAATTCAGAGAGAGAGAGAGAGAGAGAGAGAGAGAGAGAGAGAGAGAGAGAGAGCCAAATTCTCCGCTTCCAATTCGGAGAGAGAGAGAGAGAGAGAGAGAGAGAGAGAGAGAGAGAGAGAGAGAGAGAGAAGAGTACGTAGCATGAGAGTAATCTCCGGTATTGCTTTCGTCAAATAAAGTCGACTCCTAAAGTAAGCAGCATGTTAGCTCATGCCTACTTCTATGTTTTCTACGTACAAATGAGAACAACAATTCCATGTCACATTTTTCTTTGTCAATTTTTTGGGTAGGTACTATCACAGAAAAGTGGGTTTATAGATTGATTGGTTCTGTTGCGATGATCACCGTGTTGCTTCCTCTCTCTTTTTTCTTTTTTCTTTTTTTCTTGCGATCATGCGGACCAACAAAAATATCACCAGGTGGAAAAGTGACCCTCGGACTTTCATGACCACAACCTCGATTTTCCTGTAATTTGAGTGTATATGCCATAAAATTTCTGTGCAGTCACCAAATTAAAGCCAAGAAAGTCGGGTCGGGGCTCAGGCCGTCAGGCTAGGAAGATACGTACCTAGCACGCTCCAGATTAGTTACTTCCTTTGTCCCAAATTTTTTGTATCCATGAAAAGTCATGAAATTTTTAAATAAAAAAAAAATATTCATATGAATAATTTTTAGAATTTCTTTGTTTCAAATTAAAGAACTGATCATGAAGTGTAATTTTGTTCAAAGAAATTAATTACCAAAACTATGCACGAAAATAGGTTTTTTTTTTTTTTTTTTGGTTTAAAAACATCTTCACGACATTTTGTAGGGAGCCATCAATTCGCGATGGAGGGAATATAAATTAATTACCATTCTAGATTTTGAAATTGAAATATGATAAGTTTGGTATTCAATTCCTTCATTTTCTAAAAATTCGTTTATGTTTTTCATGTCACCTTATCATATCAAGTAGTATTGGTGTCATAGTTACCAAACAAATGTATTAAGTAGTATTGGTGTCATAGTGTGTGTGTATATATATATACACCCCTTCCTCTAAGGGCGTTTTTTTTTGGTAACGTTGCATTAAAAACTAAATAGCGTTCACAAGCTGGGGGTATACGACCCCTATCAAATCCGCATAAAGTAGATTAACAATACAATTAGGAATATAAGGGTAGATATAAAAATCTCCCACCGAAATAGGTGCATCACTTGCCAACGCATCCACACAATGATTCGCTTCCCAATAGATGTGCTTGATCGACACCGCTTCAAGCTTCTCCACTCAAAGGGCGTCCTTATTCTTATAAAATGCGGACGTGTGATCCTGACTGTTGGATTGTATTTTCAATGGTCCGGTCATAAAGTTTCCGCGAATCCGGACCATTGAAAACACAATTCAACGGCTCATGTTAAAAATCCATTTGTGAATAGAGATCCTCACTCAGGCACTTATCACTAATATCGAGCCCCGTTTTACTAAAGTTCTTATTTTTTTAAGTATTTATTTCTCGCTTTATGAGACAGCGATCATTCTATCATAATATATCACATTTAATTCAAAAAAAAGTATTTATTTTCCTTAGTGGAACGAGATGGTGGAACACAACGAACACAAACACAAGGGCGCATCATTTATCCCAAATAAGAAAGCCAAGACGTTTGGCAAACTGAATTTACACGGAAAAAGTAGTTACAACAAGAATGTTGTACGATAATCTGGTACTGATAGGGATTTATTGCAAGAAAATTGCTAAGCTCTACATGTGTTTATCAAGTGCAATTCTGGTATCACGTGGCGAACCTTCAACAAGAAAATCTGCTCTTGTTGCTTCCAATAATCTGCTACTGCTGGTGGTGATGCTATGCCTGAGTCAGCGCCGGCCCTTGGGCAACGGCGAAGAGGTCCGAGCCTAGGGCCTCAAGAAACAGACCAAAAAAGAGGGGCCTCTGTTAAGAGTAGGTATGTGTGTCTATATATATATATTAGTATTTCGCAATATTAGTGTAGACATTGTAGTTGGTTCAGTGGACAAGAAACCTTTAGTCCACAGTGTGTGGCTAAGTTCAATTCCTTCCGCCAATGTATTTTTTGAGTGTATGTTTTGTCAAAAAGTTATGCCTTGGTGGAAATTTAGAGTTATCAAGTATCAAACCTGGGTCTTGGAGAACACAAACATAACAAAACCATTGAACTAGAGCAAGTTCTTTGTTCAATGTGGACTAAAATTTATATATAAACAAACTATCCATTATTTAATGAAGCCATCGGGCCCCACTTAATGATTTAGCCTAGAGTTCCCAAATACGTTGGGCGAGCCCTGGCACGAGTCGTTCAAGATCCTCAGCACCCTTGAACGTGATGTTTTGGTGGATTCATATCCATTCCCTTCTGTTTTAGCGATGCTTTTTACTGTTGTAATTTTTAGTAAACTTTGGACTTGGTTTTGCTGGGGTTGGCTCCTCGCCAACTTTTTTCTTTCTTTGGTAGTGGGTAGCATATGATTGTTCTTAGTCTAGGTATCAACATAGTTGGGATGTAGGTTTTTAGTTGTGATGTCGTTTCTTTTCCATTCCCGTTTAATCTTTGTAATTGTTGGTTCGGAGATTAATAAAATTCTTTTGCCGATAAAAAACAAAAACAAAAATGTTGTACACGTTCATACAATTAATCAAACGAAATCGATACTGTCCAAAAAAAAGTATAGATGCCTTCAAAAATAAGGAGACACTCTTCACTCCCAACTCTTATATCACAAGTGTCGTTCTCCATATATACTTCAACTATTTCAATCAATCACTTTTTGAAAAGAAAACAAAAAAAGAATACTTAAAGAAAAGAATATTTTTATAGAATAAAGGTATATTATAGAGTTTAATGCAGTGAACACTTCAATAAGTGAACTGCCAAAGTAGAAAAGTAACTTTAATTTTAAGTGAATTGCTAAAGTAACTGCATGTACTAGTCTGTCAACCAAACTAACTTCTAATATCGATTTGTATTTATTTCCCGAAGGCTAGAAAAGGATTAATTACAGCCTGTTATCAACATCCACTCCATAATCAGCAGACTAAACTCTTTTTAAAACTTCATAGGTTCTATCAAGTCTTGTGCTTACACCGGTCTATATGTACGCAAGGAATTAGTCAAGGTATGCATGCGTACGTAAATTAGCCGAAGCGCCTTCTAGAATTTTAATTAAACAAACAGATCGATCAACAAAAGATCATGGCTGCATTCCTTCACTTTACTATTATATATATTCCCTACATTCACGACTTTGTTCTACTGAAAAAAGGAATTTTTACGGATCAAACTGTACATGAGGGACGTGTTTAATTCTGTACATCTCCTTTTGTTATTTGTGTCGGTGGCACAAGTACTCTTCGTTAATCAACAAGCTAGATGCTCTTTATTTCCTGAGTTAGGTCCCATGCATTGATGAACTTTTGGGGATTGATTAGAGGTGTGAACTAAGTGTATGCATGATTATATATGATAACGGCAACATCAACCTATTTTGGTTTGTTGAAAATTAGGCCTAAGTTTCTGAGAAGAATCTTGATAAAGCAGCTTTACAATAAAGTGGTGTTCTTCTGATTAACATTCAATTAGCTGGTGTTGATTATAAGTCTTCGGGGGCCATTCATACAGATCAATTGAGAAGACACACATGTGAATCGTGTTGGACTGTTTTTGGGTACCATCAATTTAATTATTTGCAAAGTTTAATGTTTTAGAAAAGAGCATGATAATGTGTTATTTTCAAGACACATGTACGTACCCGGGCTTTGCACCAAGAGATAACAAAACAAGTGCGAGTAATATACATATTCGGTTAGCGTTTAGACATCGGAATATTTATCACTTGTTCTGATATCATTTTCGATTGTGACCACAAACTCGATCACCTGAAATTTTAAATTGTAAGAGAAAGAGTTGTCCCCTATCAGTAAGTTCATATATTTAGACACACAATTGGGAGAAGACTTTTGATAAAGCATGTTAATTTACAGAAAGTGTTCTTGATTGAATAACTATTATTGGTTGATAAATAATTTAGAATTAATTAGCTTTCTGGTGATTATATATATCAAGGGACCATTTATAAAGAAGAATTGGAGTACATATAGGAGTAGATGCCTTTCTATAAGCACCATGTGTCTGGCTATTCACAGTTGCCTTCACTCTGAGCACTTTTGCACAAGTTTTTTTTTTTTTTTTTCTCAACAAAAGAAATTTATTAATATTTGAAAAGGTTATACAAAGATTAAACGGACCAATGACACAACGTCAAACGGCACTATTTGCACGAGTTTAATGTGGTAGTCAGCCACTGTGTGGAACCCACAAATAACGTTCATGTATTTTTGTGCATAAGTTGTGTGTGCACATAAAAAAATTTCGGTACCAAAGTATCGAAGGAAATGTAGTTAGTACGAATTTCATAGGCTTATAAGTGTGCTGCCACCTTCTAGTTGGACGCTTAAACGCAAATACTACTTGCCAACATTTTCTATTGTTATTATATATTCATTTGGAGTTCACATGTTTGCTTTTTTGGATTATCATGTCCAAATTCGAATAAATAAATATTGTATTGCTGTAAATGATTTTTCATATTTTCTTACATTGCACAAAAGATCTTAATTAATTGTGTAAAAAATTAAAAAGATATTAAGAGGAGAATATCTTATTTTTTTTAGGAAAATCCTAAAATCAGCCTATTGGGCTGACAATAATAAGTGTGTGAATGTGTATTAAAAGGCGTAAAAAATACATAGAAATACGTGTGTCATTGTCTTCTAATGTGCTTATCGTCAGCCCAGTGGGCTAACAATAGCAATACTGTTTTTTTTATCTGAATGTGGACATGCAGAACACACAGAGAAACCAATATTAGAGAGAGATAGACTTCCTAATTAGCAAGTATAGTCCTCTGATGGAATTTGAGCTGTTCAAACGTGTTTTGGACGACCTAAATCTGACAACTCTCTTCCCCCCTCTGCCGACCACTCTCTCTCATTTTCTCTCCTCTAAAACCTTACCATCCAAAATGCATTTGGGTGGCGCGAATGTGGACTCGGTTACCATGCATGTGGATCATGCCCAATTTGCACCCCAGAAACTTCTCCCAATGGAATATGGAATAGAGGTGGGAGTCAGCACGATTTTCCACTCAGCCGAGCCCAGCTCATTATTTGATGGTTTTGCTTTGAGGTGGCAAACGAGTGGGTCTGAGCGGGTTGAAACGGGTCATGGGTCAGATATGGATGAGTTGAATATGGATCAAAAAATAAACGTGTTGAAACGGGTCGGGTCAAATATGGGTCAACTAGAGGCTAAAAAAACTTTAAAAAATCAGGTTTTTACTTTCTTTTTTTCCATTTCCCAACAGTAGCGTAACTTCGACGATGAGTCAAATCATGCCGCATCAGAGAATTGTCTGGAAGGCGATGATTGCACCGATTGTACAATTTTGGTCTTCGTTGCGTTCGCCGAAGCCACCACTTAGGTTTGGATTAAAAAGTCAAGTGATTTTTTTTTGTCTCTATTCAAATTTTTTTGTATTTATTTGTTTTGCGACAAATTTTTTATTCCAATTAGTTCGTCTCGACGAGATAATCGAAAAAGTAAATTCTTTTACTTTTACCCTAATATATTTTTGTGATATTCAAGATAAATTCAACAACCGGCTTTTTAGATTTTATCTCAAATGTTTTCAAAAATATTTAGGTAAAAATCATAATTTTTTATTTTTTAGAAATTCCTTACCTTGGAGTAAAAGAACGAGAGGGAGGGAAAAGTGGGAGCCCCCCGCCACCACGTGGATCATGGGCTGGTGGGTGGGAGTAAAATACCAGTACGTACGTGAAAAGCCGACCGAGGGGAATTTTAGATTTGGGTTTTCTTTAGTTGTTTTAATTTCAACCCATATTGAATTCATTTTTAACCCATTTAAATTTACGTAAATATGGATTTATATAGGTTCAATCTATACCAACCCATTATATAATATGGACGGATTGGGTTGGGTAATAAATGGACGGATTGGAAGGGTTAAAAAAATAGGGAAAATGACTGCCAATGACGTGTTTTGATAATTAATACCCGTCAAGGACATGTTAAAATGCTGAAAATGTCCTTAACGGGTATTAATTATCAAAACACATCATTGACCGTCATTTTTTCAAAAAATATGAGTTGAAATTGCCATCTCTAATTTTGCCCGAAGGACTGAACTGTGTCTGTGCACGATTTTCAGCCCAGCCCTGCCCTGCCCGTTATTCGGAATATATTTCGTTGGGTTTGGCAATGCACTTTCGAGCCCAGCCCACCTGAGTAAAATATATTTCAACTTTTTCTATATTTTTTTAACGTATTTAATCAAAAATTAGTTTCTTCTATTCGTAAAATTCTTATCCTCCCCGTAGTGGATCCAGAATACGCCCCTCCAAAATTTCATTTCTTTAATTTTTATTTATTAGTTCGACGGTCAGTGATGTCTTGGCCTAAGCTTATGTGCACCCCAACTAATACCCTCCCAGGTTGCGCCAAAAGCAAGTCATTCACGTTGGGATTAGGGAATTCATGAAAAATTACTTTCTCGCGACATGACGCCTACAATATAATCTAACTGTATTCTTCTATAAACAAACGTGTTTTACTTTTAAAAGCATCCAAACCCCAATCTTAAGTTTTTTTGATGCTTTATTTTATTTTTTTAAATGGCCCGGGGGGGGTGTCGGAGGGAACGTGGGATCATAAAAAATAATATATATTGAGAGATATAAGCAATTGAAAATTACACGAAAAACCGTATGGACCAAGAATTTGGAACGAGGGAGTACCCGCTAATAACATTTTCAGCATTAACAAATGTTCTCAACATGTCTTTGGTGGGTATTAATTATCAAAACACGTCATCGACCGTCATTTTTCCTATCTCTTTTCAGTGCATAAAATAAGAACAATACTAACATGCACCGAAAGCAGCTGAAACCTAGAAACAGAGCTAGATCAAGCCCAATTGTCACCAATCTAAGCCTGGGAGCCCAATTCCTTTTACTTGTCCAAGTCTGACTAGGAAACACGATGCTAAAAAGACCACAAAGGCCCGTGGCTACAACAACCATTGAATTTCATGAACACAGAAACAGTATTGGTTAAATATTAAGTAGTACCACAAAAACTAAACTATGTACTATATTAGAAATTGCAAATAGATGGAATATGCAACACAGCACGTCACTGACGAATTTAGCATGCAACAGAAAGACAGGGTTGAAACTGACAAAAACTAAAGAAATGAAAGGGCGCCGGCCTGACATATTTATGATCTCTTGAGCTCCAACAGTAGATCTTTCTTAGAGGAAGCATTCCTGCTGCTGGAAAGAGACCATTGATCCGAAAACCCCACGGTCGAAACCCCGATGTTACCGCATTTCGCGACGGTCCTCACACTTTCAATCAACTCCTGGGTTCGACCCTCTTGTGACAGTATCTCCAGTAACTGTCCCGGACTGATGACAAGCTTCACCTTCCATATCCCGCCGCCACCATTGTACCTCGAGAAGGCTTCCGTGTACGATCTCTTGAGGATTCCCTGACCGTCGAACGACATCCTGTAGGGCGCGGCTTGGGATTGTGGCAAGCTGTTTGACCTTACGTGACCCACTTGGGCAATTTGGCCACCACCTATTCCCTTGCTGTTGAGCGGGAGGAGGTTGTATGATTCCCCTGCTGCAAGTACTTCGTTGTGTGGCAATGGTTTCCAGAAAAGATCCTGGCTTCGAAAGATACCGTGGCCTGGGAACTCATCGGTAATGAACTCCACCGTTATTGGACCGTTGAACTCCATGATCCCGCCGTCGGATGTCACCACTTTGATTGCTTCGGTAGTTACCTCTCCCATGCCTCCGAATAGGCAATTGCCCATCTCTCTCTCTCTCTCTCTCTCTCTCTCTCTCTGCCAAAACACACACTCAAGTCTCGTTCTTGTTTTTGGAGGGTAATTAAAAGAGAGGGAAAGGCATAGAGAAGGAGCACGTCGGTGGGATTCTTTCTTTCTTTCTCAATCCCACTAGTCCAAGAAATGGAAAAAGGAAGGGAAATTAAAGGAAATATTTGTGGGGTGGGAAATATGATATTCATATATTACCACATTTGATACGATTTCTATATCGTGAAATGGTCCAACTTTCCTGCCAAAAAGAAATACAAAGGTTCCCCATTGATAAAACAAAAATAAAATTGGTGGAGCAATGAGATTGGCTGGTTCTGTGGGGGGCCATTTATCAAACCCGGAAAATCCTAGCCAAGAGACAAGTCCATTTGGACTTTTTACTTTCTCTTTATTACATCTTGGTCCCATACTATTAAAGTAAAGGTGTGGAGAGCAGTATCACCTACACTCCTGGTTTTCGGATTCCACCATTCACGCCTTTCCCATTCAATCTGAAGAGTTCCTAAAATCCATCAAAGGATATTGGCTATGTGTGTATGAGAAAGTAAGTGAAGGAATTGCTCCCAAGAGATCGCAAGTTTGGATTTCATGAAGGCTAAAGATTCCAAACCTTAGAGCCATTGAAAGTTTGTTTGATTGAAAACTTCAAGGTCTAGCTCGAAATTAGTCGAGTTGCGCACAAACTAGCTGACCTGGAATCCGATTATTAAAACAAATCCATGAAAAGGACTAGTTACTTATTAGGATATTATAACTCGTGAGGTGAACTGTCCAGGTCATGCACATCAAACGCAGTATGTGATGCAACTATACCAAATTATTGCCCTGAAGATTAAAGTGAAAGTCTGATATACTTTGTGGGCCCAAAGTCCAATTTGTGAAACTTATGATGGTACTAATTTGGTCAAGAAAGGCCAAAAAGAATTAAATTGGATGGTTAAGTGGGAGACCAGTATGGCTGGTGCATGCCTCATTGGAATGCGTGCATCAGCATTAGCGGCGGGGGCATTATGAGCATATATATTGGACCTTGTGTATGAAAGTTCCCACACACAAATTGCTTTGCTTAATACGGAGTAGAAATTACGCAACTCAACATTCTTGCATGGTATCCAAGTTAAAAAAAACCCATAAAGATACTCTCAAAGCATATTATTCCTTAGCTATGTTGGTCATTTCTTATATATCTTCCAAACAATCGAACAAGCTACGAGGATTGTTGATGTTTACTTTTGAGATAGAATGTTTAGATAATTATTTATTGATTTAAAGTAACATGTGAAAATGCGTGTGATATTCCTATAGCGTCCAACAACTACTCATTCTAGTTTTCCTAATTGATTGGAGACGATGTCTCGGGAGTATGACGCTTTTGCTTCTTTTTTTTGGGTTGTATGTGTTGGGGTCCGTCTCTTGCTGCATGGTGATGTTGGTGTTTCGGGCTTTTAGTGTTTTTTTTTCCTTGTATTGGTGTTTTTGGCATTTTGGTGTCTTGGATTGACATCTTATCAATTTTGGGTGCAGACTTAGCAGAAGTGACGCAGTGCATGTGTTTCCTTTATTTTGGAGATATCTCTCTTGCCTTATTGCTTTCAATTAACTTCATCCTTTTATCTCATTACATCTTTTGGTTCGACTTAATAAAATTTCTTCTGCTGAGAGATAAAAAATACCGGTGCTGGAATATGAAGGTGATGCCAAGAATAGAACATTTTCTCTAAGAACTCTTCTCCTCCTTTTCTATAGATGCGACATTTTCTCCAATTTCCTCCTCTTGTTGTGGTGGTGTTGTGATTTGTTGGCCGGTACCTAGTAGGTTGAATGCTAAAGTAATATTTGGAGCTTCGGTGTTGTTCTTTGCGGACTAATCACAAGAAGGAAAGCAGAAAAGAAAATTTCCTCACAATTAGCAGAATCTCTTGGAGTGGGTGAGACCTTATGTGCCAGATTCCAACAAATTACACCTCAAAGTGGACCCTCGACTACAAGGGCAACATCAAAGTTTCCCCAACTTAAATGAGAAAAGGGTAAAATATTTAACCAAAATGCCTATCACATTGGGTGCTAACCCCAGAAGGGTATCTACTTGGAGCCCAGTTATTGAAAGGTTTGAGAAAAATAATTCTAATTGGAACAGGAAAAATATGACACTTGGGGGAAAGTTAACTCTGGTCAAACCTAATATTCTGGGAAATCTTCCTATGTACTACAAGTCAGCTCTTTAAAATGCCTATCACAGTTGCAAGAAAGTAAGAAGAAGACTACACTTGGTTGGATGGTAGAGAATGACAAAAAGTAAGAAGAGGGGTGGCTTGGGGATTAAAAAGCTGTTGATTCAGAATGCTGCTTTGTTATGCAAATGGTGGTGGAGGTTGAAAAGGATTCCTTGTGGGTAAAAGCTATTAATGGCAAGTATGGAGTTTCTGGGTCCAAATGGCTTCCTTCCCAGATTAATAATCCGAGCAGATTTTCTAGAGCATGGGGCGACATCTGCCGCATTGGGTGTGAAGGTTCGAATTTTGAGAAGATCATTGAGGAGGGTTTCTGGATTAAAGTAGGCTCAGGGGTGTCAACTTCTTTCTGGAATGACAAATGGTGTGGTAACCAACCGTTGAGATATGTTTTCCCTAGGTTGTATCTTAAATCAAATCAACAGAATGCTATGGTTGGTGAGATGTACAACAACTCTAACCTATCTTGGAATATCACTTTTAAAAGTCGCTTGCGTGGTTGGGAAGATGATGAACTGAATGAGTTGAAGCAGGGGCTGTCCTCTATTTCTCTGCAACCTAATGTGGGGGATTCACTGAGGTGGAAATGGGATAGTAAAACCACTTTATTCTCTGTGAAGTCATGTTATGAGAAGTGGTTTATGCCCTTTTTGCAATCAGGAATTGGAGACTGTGGCTCATCTCTTTTTACACTGTCCTAAGACTTGGAAGGTGTGGTAAAAAATCTTGGTGTGGTGGGGTACTACGTGGGTCTGTCAAGCTAATCTTTATGACCTCCTATGTTGGTGGTTTTCTAACAAGTACAAGTATATGGAGAGAGGCTGTTGGGAACTTTGTTTTTATGCAATCATCTGGTCCATTTGGATAGAAAGAAACCTTATTATTTTCAGAAAACAAAGAACTATGAGGAAGAGATTCTGGTGGATAGCATCAAGACAAAGATTGTTATGTGGCTGAAAGCATGCTATGATCTTAAAGAGTATTCTGTGGAGGATATTAAGAGGTGTATTCATGGTATCAGAAAATTGAAGGTGTGTGAAATCCAAGTGGTGTAAAGTTTTGTGGGCTTTTAATTATGTGGTGTTTTGGTGAGTGATGGTGTTTGTTTGGAGAATGGTGTGCACTACTTCAGATTTATGCTTCTGCTTTCTGTAGTAGATGATGGGGTCTTGGATCTTTGATACTGCTTTTCTCGTGGCTGGAAAGATGCTCCTTGGTTAGCAGTAGATGATTGGGACTTTTGTTCTTTGATATTGCTTTCTCTTCCTATGTTTATCATGTTTGCCATCAAATGGTTCTGGCGTGATTGCTCTGCTGTCAATTCAGAGAATTGTTCTAATGTTGCTATAGAAGATTGGGTTTTCTTTTCCTAAGATTGGGATTAATTCTTGTCCTTTGATACTGCATCCTCTCTCTTTTTCTGCCCTTTTCAAGATAGCTATTGAACTTGGTTGCTCACTTTTCTGGATGGTTTCTGCTCTATGGATATGGTTTCAATCAAGTCTCAGAAATCTATCGGTGGGTGCTGCTGTTTTAGGTGAAGCCTGATATGGTGAAATCTTGCTTCTTTTGCTACGTGGGTTCCAGTTGCTGGGTGGTGTTGCTTGAAGATCATGAAGACATCAATGTGATCATGTTTACCATGCCAAGTTTCTGCCATTTGTGTTTTTGGTTATGAATCTTTGTTTTTGGTTGGCCCCTCGCCAACTTTTCTTCCTTTGGTGGTGGGTGGCAGATGATTGTCCTCGATCTAGGTGGCAACATAGTTGGAATGTTGTTCGATGATTGCGATGCATTTTTTCCATTTCCTGTAAATCTTTGTAACTTCAATTCGTTGATTAATAAAAAAAATTTGCCGATCAAAAAAATAAAGGACTTGTCTTGGCCTCCAAGTTGGTTGGTGCCTCCAATGACGTCACAAATAACCATTTCTCGATTTGACGTTATGAATGACGACTACTGACTGCCCTGCTAGCGGGTGCCACGTGACCAAAATGCCAACCAACACCATGTGCCCGAACAGTGAACTCGGCACTCGTGTCTGTGGCTCCACCTCACGTCACCATTTGTGACTTGACCCAACACCCCGCTCTACTTGTGACACAACAGGCCGAATGGCCTATTCGCCATTCAGTTGTTTGGGGCTCTATTTTGTTCGGTTTGAATTTTGAAGGAGATTTTTTTAGTATAACTAGTGTAATTCCGCATGCTTTGCACGGTGTTGTGTGCTCATTGGTGTAATTGTTCATGTATGTTAGATAATTCAAATTAAGATTTAGTTATGGAAATAAAGAAGTCGTAAAAGTAAGTAATTCAATTGCCAAGCAAAAAAAAGAGGGAGTAGGTAATTGAATGAAAGTTCATTTTTACCACAAAAAAAAAAAAAAAAGAAGATAGTATTTTATAAGCAATGAAAAATGGATTTTTTGTACGGAAAAAATAACATAAAGAACAATATTTTGGAGTATCAAAATATTTTAAATTTGTAGACTCAAATAATTAATTAAGGCTATTGTAATTTCATAGATCATGCAAGTAATTTAATTCAACATATGCACTAAAATTGAAGAGAGTCACAAATAGCTCAACCTTATTAAAAAAAGGATTATAAGAACGGTATTTCTGATTCCATAAGGACAAATTAAACATTGCATAAACATAGATTAAAGAAATAGGCATTTGGATTAAAATATAAATTCTTTCTCAAACAATAGCAACAATAATCAAGATAATGTCATGGATTGGATTCTAAAATTGTGCGAATAATAAGGCTTTTTCATCTGCGTATATAGGAAAATAACTGTAAAACCTTGCCGCAAGAGAGCCCTACTCCAAATGTCGTACAAAATTAGAGCTCAATTTACTGAGAGCACAGAATAAACTATCATGTTGAAAAAGATAGAACCATAAAAGTAAAACAATTATAAAACCCCAGAAAGAAGAGACTACTCAAAATACTTACAATTTAAAGTTCTAACAAAATCATAGTCTAGGGTTATGAAATCTAAGAGAATCTAACCACTTAGTCCTGTCTTTCCTTGTGTATAAGAATCTACGATTGAGAAATTGATGCATCTATCTTCGTTTGAATGATAAAGGGATCGATGAGAGAGAGATCGGGGGAGATCTAGGAGGAACGGAGAGAGAGAGAGAGAGAGAGAGAGAGAGAGAGAGAGAGAGAATTTCTTTCTTTCTAATGGTTAGATTTATAAGATGTATAAAACTTTTTCTTCTTGACAAAGCAAAGAGGGGCCTAAAATACTCATGAAAAGCCTTTTATTCTTGACTAAGCAAAGTAAGACCTAAAATACCTAAAATACCCCCCAAAAGCCTTTTCTTCTTGACTAAGCAAAACAGGACCTTAAATATCTAAAATACCTTTGAAAAAGCCTTTTCTTCTTGACTAAGAAAAGTAGGACCTAAAATACTCCCAAAAAGCCTTTTCTTCTTCACTAAGCAAAGGAGGACCCAAAATATCTAAAATACCCTTGAAAAGCCTTTTCTTCTTGACTAAGCAAAGTAGGACCTAAAATAACCTCAAGTCAAGACATCCAAAAGAAATTTGAAAGACGAAATCTACAAGGGTAATTTTGTCTTTTAACATGGTAGCTTGGCTTGCCTTCAATTAGGGAAAAGAAATATTTTTGTTTTTACCTATTAAAAACAATATCCCTTAAATAAGGGAAAAGAAAGATTTTTTTTAACTTCATTTTCTTCTTGACTAAGCAAAAGACCTAACATTGAAATGCCTAAAACACCCCCATATCTTAACTCCACCATTGACAAACTACAATAACAAACTGGTAATTTCACGGTGTGGCTTTGCTTGCATCCGACGTTCTTTTAGATCTTCCAAACAAGGCGAAATGATGACCATATCCTTCAACTTAAACTACAAGGGTAATTCTACGAGGGGTAATTTGGTATTTTTACGGCATGCCTTGACTTACCATCCTATCTTCTTTTATTACAAGTGTATTAATAAGTGGAAAGAGATAGAAAATTTGAGACTCCAAAACGAACAAGACTCATGATAGAACTTTCTTTTCTTTCCCCAGATTCACCAACGTACACACCCATGGCCTGATGACGTTGGCTGCTTTCCTGGGCCTGCGGCCCTATTCCCACTGGCTGGAGTGTATGCGCCAGCCGCCTCAATGCTTTGACTTACCAGTCCCTGTCGAAGATATTATTTAGTGCCCTTTTTTTTTCCTTTTTCTTTTTTGATCTGTATTTAGTGCCCTCTGATACCGCCTTAGTCCTATAATCTTTCAAAATGATCTACACTCTCGATATCAATCATCAAACTCACGAATTCAAATTATTTGGTGGAGTTTTAAAAGACGTTTTTACACACTCGTATTCGCATGTGCATTATGTGACATAGGGTACCGCTACGAAATTCCTCAAGTGGGGCATGGTGCCTTAGGCACTGACTTATTTTTCTCATAATCCAATACTTTTAGGACTACCGTGTTATGTTCTTTTGACGCACATGTTAGAATTTTGCACAAACAACAAGTGCTAATTTCAAGTTTCAATCCATGGCATGTGAAATAAAATTAAACCTTAAGCTCATACCCCTGAGAGATGAAGATGTCATGATCTTCAGTGCAAGAGCAAGCCCTTTTCTTTTTGGCTGCGAGATCGATCGGACATGAGCACAAGACACTCACTTGTGCAACACCGTCATTTCCCCTTTCTAGAGTGAGAGATAGAGAGAGCTTGCTACCATCTTTTCCGGGTGTCTCAAAGATATGTGTTTTAGTGCGCCAAACACATATATATAGGATGAGAGCAGGATATTCCTCTTGTGCCTAATAAAATAACCCAGCCCATTATGAGTCCAAATTAACTATATAGCACGAGGCCCACACTTAACAAAATACATACTAATAAAATTAGGTGCATTAAAATAACTCATTACAAAATGGTGATCACTAACCAAATGGTTTAAACAAATACTCTCATATATTTGATAGTCAAAGTAATCCGGAACCTTTTAACATAAATGAAATATGCTAGTCCACAAAATTGGAATAAATCTAACAGCTCACTCATAATCTGGACAAGTTTCGAGTTACCAAAATTATTAGAGTTAATTATTTTGGGGAAAAAAAGAAGTTGTTAGGCGTTTGATGTGTAGGTTACTGCAACCAACCTGTTTTCTTTCATGGAGATGGAGGGGAAGATAAAAACCTGCATGCATCAAAACTCAAACATCATTGCTTCCACTCATAATCTCGTAAAGAGTTTGATAAGCTTTCGAGTTACCATAATTATTTGAGTTGATTATTTTCGAAAGAGATTTTTGGTTAGGCGTTCGATATTGGTTATTCCAATTAAACTATTTTCTTTCATAAAGGGAATTAGAGAATAAATACCTACGTGCACATATGTTACGACGTACGCTTCATAATAAAAGCACCTACGTAATCTTTTTCCTCTTTCTTTCTTAACTATAGGTAGGATTTGCTCTTTATTACACTTATGACTTACCTGATTTCATTACGAAAGAAAGATAATTCTTTGGGCAAATTTCACTGACCTCCCCTGAGGTTTCTGACACGAACAGAAACCTCCCCTGAGGTTTCTGAAATGACACTGCCCTCCCCTCCTTTACCCGACAATATCAAGGGACCCCCCTGTCGTTACCTTTCCGTTAGAAAATGGATGGAAAAGGTGATGTTGTACTATACTTTTTACAATACCTATACTACTCTCACCAGACTCTTTACCCCTCTCATTTATAAAATATAAAATACAAACATCTCTACACTTTGTGCTCATTTCACTTTGAGATTTTATCCTTATTTAAAAGGATTCATATTTGTTAATTTTCTGTCAAACTCTTGTGAATTATTGGTTCGTCTTGATAAGAGGAATTGAAAAAAGTAAAAAATTAAGACTTTTACCAAATATTTTGAGAAATTCAATATTTTGGGTAAAAGTAATAAATTTATACTCTTTTGATTCCTCTCGTTGAGACAAACCAATAATCCACAAAAATTTAAGGGGAAATAACGAAACAGTGGAACAAGGGGCAAATATTGCCCAATTGATGGACCACTTTTTCCTGAATTCATCTGGACATGAGAAGGAGAAAAATAATCCCCTATACATGGAGAGGACAACCTAGAATGACTAATATGTCCTTGCTAAAAGAAACCCTAAATTCCCCAATTTTGAATCCCCAGCCACTGTTCTCTCATTCCATCCTTCCCTCGTATGCTGCTGAAGAGGAGAGATCTACAGGGGAGGGTTCCGACTCTGCTAGTTTGCTGCAACGATCGTTCTCCCTTACCTCTTCTTCCTCTCTCACTTCACCTCTCTGTAAGCTACCTTTCTCCATTCCACCGAAGAAGAAGTAGTGTCTTCTCCCTAACCAAGCGAGTTCGTAGCTGTACGCATCTGGTAAGGAATGTTTTTGGTGTTTCAATTTTATTTGCAGTTTTCTCTCTTTTCTCTTCTCTCATTTTGTCCATGTGTCTCTGTTTGCAAGCAATTTGGTTTTTTTCATGTATGAGATAGTGGCCTCTTTGTTATGGTGTTATTGTGTTTAGGTCCTTTGTTTGTGTGTTGTAGCACTTGCTTTTTTCCTTTTCCTTTCTACAAAATCTGCTCTATGAACTGTATGTGTAACTGTTGAGGCTTTGTTGGTTTTTTGAACTGGTTTTAAGTTTAACTCTTTGTTCCAATTCTCATGCGTGCCCTTTGCTCTATAGTTGGACAATGGACATTTTGCGCAGGATTAGTGTGATGGAAAGTCTTGACTAGCTTTGGTACAAATAGAACTGATGCCATTCATTGATGGGCATTCGCTGAATGCTATTTATTTGTTTTTCTTCGTTGGTCTAACTTTAGATTGATACTATTAAGTTGTTTTGATGACATTACTACTGTTTCAATGTTTGTTTATGTTATCTGCAAACCTATGTATCCAAGTTTGTAACTTTTTAAAGTTCAAAACGAATTAATTCGAAAGGACAATAGTTGTTCAGTTGATAAGAATGGTTTTGCATGTGCTGTCTATTTGTTTCTATATAGGAAATATGTGGACAAGGATAAGTACTACTAGGTTTGGTTTTGGGAAAACAATGGACATTGGCGTTATTTTTGACCAACGAAATGATGAGTCTCTGTAATCTGGAAGTTGTGTTTAGAGGCAGACATGTCGTCCAACTTGGCGAAATATGGATTCTCTTTTTCGGTTGATTGATGCAAAGTTAATAAAAAACTATAATTTTTGGAGAAAAGGTTAAGGAAACCCTAGAATTGGGTATTGAGTAGGTGGATGTCTCATATTTTGTTAGTATTACTCCCCATTTTTGTCCTGTGTTGGAGGGACAGGCAGCTGTTAGTTCCTCTATCTTTCATCTCTTTCAAATCTATTAGTTTAATTTTTCAAATAAAATTATATGAAAT
Organism: Rhododendron ovatum; assembly: GCA_019656835.1. Classification (NCBI taxonomy): domain Eukaryota; kingdom Viridiplantae; phylum Streptophyta; class Magnoliopsida; order Ericales; family Ericaceae; genus Rhododendron; species Rhododendron ovatum. The sequence continues at coordinate 46,714,955 of CM033798.1, forward strand.
TTTTTTGCTCCCAAAATGGTTTCTGTGTCCTACCCCCTACTAAGGAACTCTAGTTTTTGCCTTTTTTCTTGTAAAATTTCATCTCTATTAAAATATAACCAACGCCTCTGTCTAAAAAGAGAAGTTAATAATATAAACACCCATGGATGAGAGAAAGAAGGAAAAATATAGATTACTATGAATTAGTCCTTTAATATATGCTTATCTATTTCTTAGGGTGAGATGGAATTATTGTTAAGTGTAGCCATGAGATGATTCTAGGCTATCACCTTAGTCTGGCATAAGGTTACTTTTCCTTCCTATCTCCCTCCCCCTTCATGGAAATTGTAGTTTGTACAGCAGAAATATACAATGTGTGTTGTCCATTTTTAAAGATGTGTGGCTCTATATGAAATGTGGTTCTTGTTCAAGTCCTGTAACATGTTTTTTTGCTGAAAATATAATACTTGCTCTTTAAGTTGCCTAATGTTACTCCTTGTAAGAAAATTTGTTGCTCTGTATGTAATAATGGATACTCCAGGGCAGTGACTAATATTTTAACTCATTTCAATGGTTGTCCCTTTACAAAGGTGTGTTCATATGTATGAAATGTGGTTCTTGTTTAAGTCATGTAACATGTTTTTTTGCTGAAAATATAATACTTCCTCTATTAAGTTACCTAATGTAACTCCTTATAAGAACTTTTGTTACGCTCTATGCACCAGACTGGTGTTCTTTAAAAAACTTTCTCCCTAGACAACTGTACATTGACGATAGGAAGGTGGAAAACTAAAAACTATTGTGGAAATGGACTTAGATTACGGAAGTTTAAAAATAACAATTGTGGTTGATGGTATTCGATCATTATTGAAGGATATGTCCTCGAGTTCAGTTAGTTCAGGTTGTAGTTTGACGAGAAAGTGCCATTGTGGTGATGAAGTTATTTTGAAGCCTTCTGGAACTGATTTGAATCCTGGTAGGAGGTTTCTTGGGTGCGCTAAATATCCGGTAAGTTTATGTTCACTTGTTGTTTAGTTCATTCTTTGAGGAGAGAGAGGGTTTAGTGTCATTTGATGGTATATTTTGTAGGATCCAAACCGTTGCAGTTTCTTCGAATGGGTTGATGATCCCATATGCAAGCGTGGCAAGGCTGTTATTCTTGAACAAAAGGAAATGATAGGCAAGTTGTATGACCAGATTAAGTATATGCGAGAAAAAGCCAACTTCTTTGAGGACAAAGCCAAGGAGTACGAGAAGAAGGCGCAAGAGTATGAGGATAAGGCAAAAGAGTTTGATAACATGACTCAAGTTTATGAGTGGAGGATTAAGGAGATGAAGAGAATTGAAAGAAAGAAAATGAAGGAGGCTAGGACAATGGAAAGAAATATTTGGATGAAATTGCTGGTTGCACTGCTGGTTCTTGTAGGCGGAAGCATTTTTTTTAATTATGGGGTTAGGGATGAGGGAATTGCGTTGCCTCGTTGACTTACATGGGTTGAAATGCCATAATGTTAATATGTAAATTACAAACTTGGTAATTTGTTGGATGTAAATTATAAACTTGGTAATATTTTGTGTATGTGTATTGTTGACACGGTTAATGGTTGTATATGTTAATCTAATATTGTCGTATCTGTGTTTGTGTGGTTTGACACGAATTGTAATAACTTTGTTATGTTGTGGTGTACATAAGTTGGGTCATGAATTAAATACATTAGGTACATTTTCTTTTTAGGTTATGGAGAATGCGGAAAAGAAAACATTGACAGGTTTTTGCTACTGGGGTGGGGAACGAAAGTTAAATGCCAATGACACCTTCTTCTACAACGGTGGGACGTGTGTAGCTGTTCTACTTGAGGAAGGAAGTAAAATAAATGAGTTACGTGAGAAGGTTTGTGGTGCCCTTCACATGAATTTGGAAGGTAAATTGTACTTCTATAACACAAAGAGGGACAAGACGAAGTATGTAACATTGAATGATGACAACGGTGTTGCAATGTTGTTCCACCTGAACGAAGATGATGTCGACTTGTTCGTAGAAGATATAGGACAATATAATGACAATATCCCGACCTTTTACAATTCAACAAGGTTAGATGAGTTGTTTCATGTTAATTCAACACTTACAATTTATTTGTTTGCATTTGAATAACCAATGTCATATATTTTGTTAGGGAATCGATGGTCACTGACAACATTAGCTCGCCTGGAGGAACAGTGGCAGTACCTTCTCCCAGTCAGGTAACCAATAGTTCTAGCCAGGAGATGGGGTTGGTACCGTACTTGCCGGAAAATGCAAATGAGATATTAACCGGGAAGGGTCAACTATTTGATAGCCCTGACCTATTCAAGCAATCAGTGGTACTATTTGCTGCATCGAACAAGTTTAGCTTTAATTACTTGGATAATAGTAGAACGTACTACCGAAGACTCATTCAAGTATCATTTGGGTAAGTTGTATGGGATTTGTCCTGATCTTTCAAAATGGGTGGAAGATAACAATCCAAACCACTGGTCGAATGCTTTTTTCCCTTACAAGAGATGGGACAAGATGTACACAAATCTGGCTGAATGTTTCAATTCTTGGATATTGCCATTAAGGGAATTGGACATCATCCAATTTATGACAGGACACGTGTCCAAGACCACTGAGTTGTTGCTCCGTAAGCATACCGAGGTTAGGAAATGGAAATTGCCAGTTGGGAAACAAATTGAGGATGACATTAAGAAGTCTCAAGAATATGCTCGAAAATTTACGCATCGTACCTCCTCGCCGACTGAGTTCATTGTCGCTAATGACACTAGGCGACTTTATGCAGTCAAGCTGATCCCACGTACTTGCAGTTGTCTTACTTGGCAGATGTCTGGAATTCCTTGCGCACATGCTGCTCGTGCTATTCAGAGCTCTGGTTTTTCTATTTACGATATGGTGGATCCTTTTCTAAAAAGAGAGATGCAAATGGCGATATATGAGAATACCATGTCCCCAGTGCCGTTGCATGACATGCCTACTGCTGAATCATTTTTGGCAGTGAATGACCTTAACGATAATAATGTTATGAGTGCCTCTTGTACTGATCCTTTTTTACGTCCCCCCATTGTGAAAAGGCCGGCCGGCTGACCGAAGAAAAGAAGGATTGAGTCACAGACACAAGATAAGGGCACAGTTTTTTGCAGTCGTTGTCACGAACCAGGACACAACCGTAGCACATGCCAATCCGCAATACCAGGATGATAGGTACACTCACACAAAAGTCAAACTCTTTTGCCTTATCCTTAGTAACTTGTAATACCCCTGCCCTTTAATTGTGGTTAGAGTTACTGCTATGTTGCATTTTAGGCTAACGCTGTGGGTTATTGACTTGTTTTATTTGTTATTAGGAGTTGGAGCATATGTTACCACATGTCAGACATACACTTGCTGAATACATGCTTTGGATAATTGATTTGAAGTACAATTTCGGTATTGGTATGTAACTGAGAAAAGATATTTCAATTTCTGCAGAATTGAAATATCCATGTTTGTTTGATTTTGGGGAATTTTATTCAATATAAATTCTAAACGTAGCATTACTCAATTTAAGAACTGTGTTGACTGCACCAACACGTGTTGGGGAAATGGCCATAAATTTATGCTCGATGAAATTGTAAACTGATTTCTGATTTCGAAACTACATTCATTGACCTGAAAAAATATGTACACTTTGTGCCATACTTACTCCTATGTCACGTCAGATGTAATGTTCAAATTTATGGAATTGATGTTCAAATTTATGGAATTGCACATTCTGGAATTCTTACATAATTGTAGGGTTGTTAATATCTTCTAATCATAATTTTTTTCGTGATTGTTTGGGCAGCAAAGGTTGGTTGGAGTAGGTATCCAACTATTGGTGAAGCAGGCCGCGACCACATGGTTGGGATGCCATTTGCTAATTTTTCCCACTTCTGTTGCTTGTACCACTAATTGAACTTTTTTCTTGTTTTTTGGCATGTACGGTAAGTAGCCCTTATCTCTCTTACAAGTATTGCTGAGACTTACAGTGTAATGGTCATATGTTGAAATCATGGTAGTTAATAGCCAACTTGGTTGTCCTACGTATTGGTGGTTTTGTGGTGGATTTTTAAGTAACATCAAAGCCTTCAATTCAATTCTAGAGGTGACAGGCCATATCAAAGCCTTCAATTCTTGTGGTGGACTTTTTTCTTCTTTTTGTAGAATAAATTATTTTGTATTTGAACTCAGCTGAAGGTATCCTTCCTTTACAATATTTATTCACGCTGGGTTGTCTATGAAATCATTGTCCTCACTCTCTACCGTAAGGGCTCTATGGATTACTTCTTGTGTAGTCATTACGAACACACCCTCCCCTTCCCTTCTGTGATGTAATGCTTCTTGAACAACACCAGCTGGTCGGGGAATCTTTCGATGGCGTACCCTTTATGATCCCGAACTACATTCTGCAATGCCTTTGCCCTTCCATTTTGGGTCTGACTTGTCCATGATTTTTTTCAAACTTCTTTCAATGTGCCTTCACAAACAAACAAAAATAAATACACAAACACTCATAAAATAACATTACCAACATACTCTCTCAAATATCACTACTCTCAACATATCTACCTAACGTACAAACCATTATGTTATGGAATTTATTGGGTAGGGTACATTTTTGACAAGATTCACTGGACTTTTGACAAGATTCACTGGACTTCTACTTAAGGTGCCTAAAGCACGGTCAGCGCATATGATGGACGGAATAATGCCAAACCGTCTCCATAACGACGTGTGCAGAAGGCTGCAGCTTGAGATCAATGCCATGTGCAGGCGACTAATTCGTCAAGGCTTGATAGTCAAGAAAGTACGGGAAGTTGAAAGGGACGGGTTCGACCCTAGAGAGTCTATTACAGGAATTAAGAGGGATCCACAGTATGCATACGACCCTGAAGTATCTGATTACTCCGATGATGAATAGGAGTAATTGTATTTCATTCCATTGTTGTAATTATAAATTGGAGTAGGGAAAATTTAAAAAAAGCCCCTGAACTTTCTGACAACTTGCAGAAAAACACCTGAACTTTTACTATTAACAAAAAAACACCTAAACTTAGCATTCCGTTAGCAATTAAACCCCTGCCGTCCAATTCCGTCAATTTTTAACGGATGGAGCTAACGGAAGGTGTTAACTTTTTATTTTTTTACTTTTTACATTCAAAAATTACTTTTAACTCTTTCTTTTTTTATTGGTAAATAAATATGCAATTAAGTTCCTTTTTTTTCTTATTATTTATCGAAAATCACTTTAACCCTATTTTTTATTTTCAAATTTTACCTTCCCGCGCCCCCCCCCCCCCCCCCCCCCCTCCCTTTTTTCTTATTAGAATCGACTCCACACCACCAATTAACCCCACAACCAACCGCCAAAACCTTAGCCACAATTTCATAAATTCAAAAGTTCTTTTAACCTCCTCTTTGTAACCTTTTCTTTTTTTTACTACTTTTACTTCCAAAAATTACTTTTAACTCATTCTTTTTTTTAGTCATAAATAAATATGCAATAAATAGTAAAAATGGGTTAAAGTTATTATTATAAATAGTAAAGATTAGAGTTCAAGTAATTTTTGATAAATAGTAAGGAAAAAAAAGAACTTTATTGCATATTTATTTACCAATAAAAAAAAGAAAGAGTTAAAAGTAATTTTTGAATGTAAAAAGTAAAAAAAAATAAAAAGTTAATGCCTTCCGTTAGCTCCATCCGTTAAAAATTGACGGAATTGGACGGCAGGGGTTTAATTGCTAACGGAATGCTAAGTTTAGGTGTTTTTTGGTCAATAGTGAAAGTTCAGGTGTTTTTTTGCAAGTTGTCAGAAAATTCAGTGGCTTTTTTTAAATTTTCCCATTGGAGTATTATTATTCTTCGATTTATGCAACAACTTTATGGAAACTTATAAGGAGCAGCATTAGGTACATCTTCAACTCTGGTGGAATGGAGGAGAATAATCGTGGAATTAGCATATGGACTTTTATAGTGGGTACTAAATTTCTTTCATTTGAATTATCATACGGACTTTTGTTACCTCGAAGAATGGTAGTTGAGCTGCTGAACTCCATAGTAATGGTAGTACTTTCACTGTCGAACTATGTCCAAATAATGTCATAATGTTAGTCAAGAAAAATTGGTAGAGTCCATTAATGACAAGATTCACAGGGCCCCCGTGGTGGGCCCTCTTTCATAGGGCAGCTGGAATAGGGAATGGCTCACACTTAATATTCCATACCCAACAGTTATGTAAATTACAAAGTGCTCTTTATGATTATAAATTGTATTCTCTATCAAAAAAAAATGTACTCTTCAGGAAATATTTACTTGCTCCTGTTACCTCGGATAATGGTAGTTGAGCTGCTGAAATCCATAGTAACGATAGTACTTTCACTGTGGAACTATGTACCTAATAAAATACAATAGTGTGGGCCTCCACACAAGACAAGCTGATTCAAGGGTTGAGATTGATTTGATTTAATGGTGGAGAGGCATTCTTCTCATTTAAGAAAAGTGCCCACATCCCCACATTTATTACAACAATGCCATCGGAGAACATGAAGTTCCTCCACAATCCATCTCACTTCCACATCCCTATTGTGCGTTCTTTTCGGCAGTTAGGAACCAATTGAATTTTTTGGGCTTTTGTATTTTTGTTTTTGTTTTCAATTATTGATTTGTCTCGACGAGAGCAGTCGAAAAATATTAGAAGATAAAGCTCCAAGGCCGCTTTCAGTTGGATATTATAAAAAAAAATTGAGTACAAATCTTAATTTCATACTACGAAAATTCAAAAACATCTCACGAGCTTTCCACAGTTGTTTTGATGCACATGCGAGGGGGTCTATGAATTAGTGGAGAAGTTCACTTTGTTCTAGCTATGAGATGATCAAATTATATCTCTCAATTAATTGATTTCGTGAATCGATTTACTGATTGAGCTACTACGACTATTCAAAAGGTAATTCCAACCACATGGGTAGTGCCGTATGCACGGGCCATTCGCTAGTGTCCAAATAATGTCATAATGTTAGTCTCATTTATTGGTAGGGTGCATTAATGACAAGATTCACTGGCCCCCCGTGGTGAGCCCCCTTTCCTAGGACAGCTGGAATAGGGAATGGCTCACACTTAATATTCCATACGCAACAGTTATGTAAATTACAAAGTGCTCCTTATGATTCCAATTGTATTCTTTGTGAAAAAATAATGTACTCTTTAAGAAATATTTACTTGCTCCTGTTACCTCGGAGAATGGTAGCTGAGCTGCTGACATCCATAGTACTGATATTACTTTCACTGCGGAACTGTGTCCAAATAATGTCATAATGTTAGTCAAGAACAATTGGTAGGGTCCATTAATGACAAGATTCACAGGGCCCCCGTGGTGGGCCCCTTTTCATAGGGCAGCTGGAATAGAGAATGGCTCACACTTAATATTCCATACCCAACAGTTATGTAAATTACAAAGTGCTCTTTATGATTATAAATTGTATTCTTTGTCAAAAAAAAATGTACTCTTCAGGAAATATTTACTTGCTCCTGTTACCTCGGGGAATGGTAGTTGAGCTGCTGAACTACATTCTGCAATTGTAGTACTATCACTGTTTAATTTATCATACTAAATGATGTGTATAAATAAATATGAGATAGGGAACTAATTTGTATCTTCATCTTCTTTCTGCCTCATACAATGTTTGTTGGCTCCCCTCAATTCCCATCCCAACTTTATATATACCTTAGGTTCACATAGTCATACAATGTTTGTCGTCTTCTTTTTGCCTCATAGATTGGTTGATGGCTCCTTGTAATTCTCATCCCAACTTTCTTCATACCTCAGGTTTGACTACAATCCAAACTTAAGTTTCCCAACTTGTTGGGTTATTCTTCATGGGTATGGGCGGTGTTGGTAATTCAAAACTAAAGTGGCAATCTACATTATTAGGTCATTCTGACACCCATTTGGAGAATATCTCACAATTTCGAACGCTGAGTTCGATATATGTTCGAAAACCAACAAATCCATTTGTTTTCATTGACAATATCTCACGAGGTTTTCCAGGCAGTAGCTTTTTCCATCAAATTGATGATAGGTTCACTGCATGTGTGAACCTATCTATGTGGGTATGTTCTGGGCGGTGTTGGTAAAAAACCACTAAAGTGGCTATTTACATTATTATATTCACTTGTCGTCACGATCCGCAGCATCTTGATGAAGACTGGTCATGGCGGCCCTTGTGGGACTGTCGAGCATATTCACTTCTGTGGTGTTATGCTTGCAAACCGGGGTGACCTAAAGTGGCTATCTACATTATTATGTTGATTTGGCATGACGCAAAAACAAGCAATCCCCACAGATGGCTGCCCATGTTGACATTTCAAGCAGTGTCAAACAGCAAGGACTTCTGTGGTCTTACGTTTTTTTAGGGAGGGGACCCACTTAATGGATGTTGTATTTACGCAGGTTTGATTGACGGACCTATGTGACCAAGATTATGTCCATATTAAAGTTGTAAATTATTTGGGCCATTTTAAGGCAGATGAAATCAATTTTTTATGCAAGAAATGTCTTCTTACTGCATTAAACTCCATTAATTATATGGTGTACACAGATATTTGATGTAATTGTCTTACATTAGTAAGTTCGGTCTCGTGGAATATCGAGTGGGTCACACATACTATTCCATGCTCTAGTCTTCTATAAAGAAATAAATGCTCTCTATGATTCAAAGTTGTAGTCTTGTTGAAAATAAAATATACTCTTTAAGTAATTGTTACTTGCTCTAACTTTCTCGGTGAATGGTAGTTAAGGTTCTGAACTCCACAGTACATTTGGTACTTTCATTGCCAAACTATTTATAAATTAATGTCATAATGTTAGTGAATAAGTGATAACCTCAGTTCCAAATGTCCTTTGTTTATGTTTTTCATTTTATTTTATTTTATTTTATTTTTATTATTATTATTATTATTTTGGGGGGGGGGGGGGGGGGGAGGGTGTGTTTCATTTAAGTGATTTATTTTTTTTGGCTTGTAATTTGCTGTCCTCATCTAACTGGTTCATGTACTTGTTATTTATTTAAAAAAACAGATAGCACAAATAAATGGCAACGAATTTGGATGACAATTGAAATTCGTTTTGAGGTGGCTCAGCTTTGTGGGTGGAGAACTTATTCAATACCTTTAGAGATGAAACTCGACAGCACCATTGTTCATTATTTCGTGGGAGAGGGATACAATCCTCCAATGTTGACATTTTCTAATCATATCGATGATACAATTATATATTGAGCAATATCGGATCGTATGGACCGATATACAAGTATATAATTTTATCGGAGATCCAATGTCTAATTACTTAACGGCAGATACACAATATACATAACGGACTTTATTTACAAGGGACATTTACAATGTTATCGGAGATCCAATTATCTAAGCCAATGGACATTTGGGTCAGATAATTTGTAAGATTAAAACACTTTTTGAAAGACTAGTAGGCTGCATATCATGCGATTTGGAATTGAGCTTCTAATGTTGGCCCGCCTAAGTTCTCAATGTGTGTTGAATAAATTTTTCATCATAGCTAGAAAAAAATGAGAAAAAGGGCCGATTGGTGGTGCAAGCACAATCTTGGATACAGTTAGGAACCAAAAGTGCATGCAAACCTTGAAATTTTTTACCAAGAACATACTGCACACACAGCAGTCTGTTCCACCAAAAAAACCTCTTACATGGGCCAATCCAGAAATACACCTGTTCATGAACACACCTATTGGATCACAGCAACAATTTGAACAGCAGCAAAAACAGAAAATCAGCCCTCAATATACCCCAGAAACAGCAGAAAAGGAGCAGCAATTTCGACAGAAAAACAGCCGCACACACCTCTCAAAACTCACTGGAACAGAAGCACACACCTATTGGATCACACATACGCACACACACACATCAAAACTACACCCAACACACCCCTTCATAGCTCAACACACTCATTCATACAACCTAACACCTGCTGCAACAAACACTCCTGCACTTTAAAAGCTACACCCAACACACCCCTTCATGGGTCAACACACTCAATCACATAACCTAACACCTGCTGCAACAAACACACCTGCACTTTATACACTTGCACAAACAGTTTGCTCACACACACAGACACACACACACACACACGAGGGTAAATCAGTTATTTTGGCTCAAATAACTGATTTACCATCATCATCATTGCTAACAAGCACCATATTGGGGTCAGAAATGTACTACGAAAAGCACAAAAGGTACTCTTGACTTCAACAAACAAAGTTACCCCGCCAAGGCACTATCTTCATTTTAATAGTATAATGATTTCATCATTGCCCTCTAAGGGGTACTTAGTTACCCATTGCCTATGTTTGCCCAAAAAGACTAGTTACTTAACCATATTTGGCATACATTGGATAATTAAAAGTACCATTACATGCCAACAAGCACCATAATTGAAAGTACGATAATTAAAAGTACCATTACAAAGTTGTTACAAACTTTGGAACCCCCAAACTTCTTAGTTACCCTTACCCCATACTTACAAAAAATCATCTACTATGCAAAAATAAGCGTCACCAAATTCAGTTCACTTCACCAATTTTGTAAGAACCACATCTCGCAACTGGTTGTGCGGGCTTAACAGCAACCGTACAAGCAGCCTCTTACGCACATCAATACCATCAGCTCCCACATGATCCTATAACGCAACCACATGTCTAAGTTTCTAGTGCTCCTAACGTTCTATGCATAGGCAACTTCAAGCAAGTATTCGGGCAAACGTTTCTTACCTCAAGTTCTCGTGTATTCATCCGGCCCCCCGTCCAGTGCTCCATGAACTTTAAAGTATAAAATCCACAATCGTGCCTGCATCCAAGGAAATGCAGTTCATAATCATGCATGCATTATGTCAACATTAGAGTCGCTATAGTATAAGTAACCACTCACGTGTTCGATTGCTGTGGGACTTCTGGTTCATGCACATCCCAGTCAATCCATGGGGTATGTAGTTGCCTTGGTCGAGTCCGACTCAATACGTTGAACAACATCCCAACCTGACTCACTCCAATAAAACAGGTACATTAGAACTGAATACGTTGACACTAAAATGACCATGCGCAAAGAAAATTAATAATCAACAAACATGTATGTCCTGTGCTTACCACTGTAACAGTAGCTACCTTCTTATCGGTAGTTTGTAACACCATTGAGTCAATAACTTCAATCCGCTTATCCACCAAGTTGACAACAACACAATACCAATGTTCAATATCAGTCAACAACACTGGTAGAAACAGCTGCATAAAGCCACAAGGAATTGCAAATAAGTATTATCGGGACCCAATAATGGTGGACAATTACATGACAATGATAGTTTCACAAAAAGTAGACTGTAAAACTTGCCATATTGCACATTGCGACATCATATCCCAAAATATTTGGATCAACTGGATCTTCAATGACCTTCTGATCTTGTACTTTATCGAAATTCAACAAATTATTCTACAACGGGATGAAATAGAAGAAAAAAATGAATTATCACAACTATAACAAAGTAGCCGAACGAGTAAGGAATTTCAAATTACACATATTTTAAATTACCACAAAAGGACTTGAGAACATGTGTCGTGTCGGACGACGGACTCCGTCTTTGATTGGGGCCTTCACCTTTTCCTGTTTCATCAACCATTCGGTCATCGTCGTCATCACCTGAAAAGCCATTCGAAGAATGACAAAATGGGACACCAATATAAGCTTCAATATAAGTGAAGTAATGAAGACTGAATATGTAAGGAACACTTGCAATTCATAATTCATGAAATTGTAGATAAATTTGTGCAATGTACTATAAATTACCATAGTGGACATATGACCCCTTGGTTTGAACACTTCGTGTAACATATCATGCGATAAATGGATCTTCCCGCCGTCTATTTTAACAACATAGTCCCTGCAAGTACCAACTTCTTTAATTATCGCATAGTTATGACGAAATTTAAAATCATAGGAGAGTACTTTTAGAATGTAGGAGTTAGTAGTCATACTCTTCTCCTGTTTTCTTTGGTGGTTGCATCACATACGCCCACACTTGAGTTTCTTGTTTTGTAAGCTTAGATAGTTTGACCTCCGGTGGAGCCACGTACGGCGTTCTTGTCGCTTTACTTGGTTTGAAAGTCCTCGTACCCCGTTTCGTCGATGGTCGGGTAACGGACTTACTTTTCTGAACACGTGTACGCGTCCCTTTGTTCAATGGCGGAGTCAATGGGACTTGTTCTTCTTTTTCAATCTCCTCATCTTCTTCTCCTTCTCCTTCTCCTTCTCCTTCTCCTTCATTTTCATCATCCTCATCTTCTTCTTCTTCTTCTTCTTCTTCTTCTTCTTCTTCTTCGTCCTCATCTTCTTCTTCTTCTTCTTCTTGTTCTTCTTCCTCTTCTTCTTCCTCCTCCTCCTCCTCCTCCTCCTCTTTACCTTGTTTGTGACCTTCTTCTTTTTCCACCACAATATTTTCTTGTATCTCCACATGTTGCGCATGTTGTAGAACATCCGCCATGACTTGATCCGGAGAGTACAACGGCATTTCTTGGGCAAACAAAAGGCCACTCATGCGGCTGCCATCCATGTCCTCCACGTCAACCCCATGCCTAACCTTCTTCGGATTGACAGTGGAGGTTGAAGGAAAATCCTCCACGTCCATATGTACATCACCCATCTCGACATCATCTTCATTTCGATTCTTTCTCTTGGTGGAGGCCTTCCTCTTTGACGGACTTCTTGTGCATGTGTCAGGAACATCACCCATCAAGGCGCCGTCCATGACATCGATAAGTTGCATTTGCTTGACGAAATATTTCTTCAAATCATGATAGGCAGCAATTGAGAACTGCAGATAAGGTAAATGCCATAATGTTATGAATTTAAATGACATAAATGGTCGAATTGTATATCGGCAACGAAATTAAATTTTCTCACCGGATGCCGATAAGAAGCCTCAGGGAATCGATCAGAAATTGGATCTACCAACTCCAATGTCTCCTCCTTTGCAATACGTTCTTTTATTAACTTTGTCGTCCATGACTGAATAAGGGGTTCACCTTCACTCCCAACCTTCATACCCATTGGCTGTTTGTCAAAATATATAAGCTGCAACAACAAAAATATTATGACTCACAATAGAGTACAGACGAATTTGATAGCAAACAATTGAAATGCAATAAAAACATGTTGATGTACTTACCATTAGAAGTAACACACAACCAGCAACGCCAACACAATCCTTCTTACCACCAACAACCTTGCCACTCCTCTTCTTGTACTTCGCAATTTCATTCGCCAACCAATCAAGCACAAATTCTGCCCACGCATATGTTGGAGTTTGCAATAAATTGTGCACTGCCGGGTAAAATTTTGTGGCGGCCACATCCTTCGTGGTTGGACACAAGAAACAAGAAAGCACAAATAGAACGTACGACGTCTGGAACTTCACATCAGCTTTCTTTTCATTGAAAACTTGTTGCATCATCGCAAATGTCACTCCTCTCTTCAACGGTTTTTTTTTTGTCCCAAACATCTTCCTAATGTGTTCAAAGTGGGGGTCTTGACAGTCCGTCGGAACTGGTATCGTTCCACAAGATAGCCCTAGCGCCCTTCGAACATCATCAGGCAGTGATTGTATAAACCCTCACCCTCCCAAACTCCAAGCTCTTGGTGACAGGGTTGAAATGCTTAACTAACCGACTTATAAAATCACGGTTCAACATTCGACACTTCAATTGAAGCATTGAACCAAAACCCACTCCTTTAACAGCATCTTGTTGGGCTTTGGTCAATGCCTCATTTACTTTGAACAATTTCAATGGCGAGCACCGACTGCGAAATACCGGCTACACATATAAAGGGTTTACGATTTAATACAACCCATCATTGTAAAATAAATGATACGTTAACATAAAGATTAACTATATCAAAAACAACAATAATAACTGAAACCATACCGCCGCATTTTTCTTTTTTTCCTTCAGAATATGCTTGTTAATGCGGGCTTTTCTTTCTTTCACCATGTCCACGAATGGCGCTTTTTCCGCAGCAGACATGTTATTCCATATTTCCGCAGCTACTTTGGTATGCTGGATAGTGTGGACACAAAAATTTGTGTTAATAAGACCATGCACTACAGTTTACCAAATAACCATACGAACTACAACCGCATTAATTCTAACCTTTGCAATTATAAACCTTGGACTCTTATTGGCAGCTTTGGCTTTTTTCAGATAATCGTCACTGTAGTTGGAAATATAAAAAAAGGGATTACAACACAATCAATAAAATATGGAAGTAAACACATTAACAAAGTAACTATATTCGTCATATAAATACGTACAGGAAAAACAGATAAGAATTGTTGTGGGTACTTCCCTCTCCTGCCTTTGACCCTTTTACTCCTGCCTTAGATCCTTTTTCAACTCGCGGTCGCTTCTTTCCAGTTGTCATCCTTCATATAGTGCAAAAAAAACAAAACTTTAATCATTCAAACTATTTTGAGCAGCTAGAAAACTTCTTTGAGCATTCAAAATGTAGTCTTTGAATATCTAAATAAATAATTGGACATTACTAAACAACCACAAGGGATCCCATGAATGTGACACATATCCTTCTTGGGAGACCATGGCTTTATGATAGAGATGTGCATCATTGTGGGAAAGAGAACACATATGCTTTCTCATTAAAAAACAAGGAGATCGTTTTGAGGGCAATGAATACAGCTGAAATGGAAAAATACAAGAAGCCAAAGGGTGTTGCTGAAAATAAGCCTAAATCTCTCCACATTTTCACCAACAAGTGTTTTGAAATAGAGAGTATGCAACTGGGAGTTATATATGCCGTGGTGGTAAAAGAAGTATCAGACTCAGTTGCTACAACAGCCTCTGAATTACCATCAGAAGGGGCATCGTTACTGTCCCATTTTTCTGATGTTGCACCTAAAGAGCTCCCAATGAATTACCTCCCATGCGCAATGTCCACCATGCAATAGATGTCATTCCAGGATCGCAATTGCCTAATCTTCCGGCCTATCGCATGAATCCAAGTAAACATGCAGAGCTTAAAAAACCATAAAAGACAGGTAGATGAGGTTTTGTCCAAGGGGTTTATTCGTGAGAGTTTAAGCCATTGTGCTATTCCAACTTTGCTGACGTCAAAGAAAGATGGCAGCTGGCGCATGTGCGTAGATAGCCATGCTCTAAACAATATTACAATCAAGTACCAATTCCCTATCCCAAGCCTTGATGATATGTTGGACATGCTAGGTAGGTCTTCTATATTGACCAAGATTGATTTGAAAAGCTGGCTACCATCAACTACACATAAGGACAGGAGATGAATGGAAGATAGCTTTGAAGACCAAGGATGGCCTCTATGAGTGGCTAGTCATGCCATTTGGTCTTACAAATGCCCCAAGTACATTCATGTGCTTTATGGCGCAGGTATTACAACCTTTCATTGGTCACTTCCTTCTTGTTTATTTCGATGATATTCTAATATATTACAACTTTTCATTGGTCACTTACCATTACAAGTAGAAGTAACACACATAATTTTATTGGAAATGTGGTTTATCATTAGCACTCATCATTTTTTTTGCTAATGACCTCAGTTTTACATCCTGTACATGCTCTATATTCCAAATCATACCTAGAAAACCAATACGTACAAGTATGGCATATGAAACAGAACGATAATACTTCAAGCAATTTTTTTGGCTAATGACCTCAGTTTTAAATCCTTTACGTGCTCTATATTCCAAACATACCCATAAAAGCAATATGTACATGTATGACATATGAAACAGAACGATAAAAGTTTTACAAATCTGTCAGTTTAATGACTCATTGTCTGTACAAAAGCCTCAAAGGCAAGCCTACCCAAGGTGTTGTACTCATATTATTTAGTAAGATTCATAATCAAATGTCTATTTATGTAGGAGACCTCACAGTTGTTATATTTAGACAAAAATACCAACATAGAAGGCTACAAGTTCACAAGGAACAAAATCTGACCTTTGCCACGACCACTTCACTCAATTTTGAATAAACTAAATCCCGTCGAGTCTTCAAGGACTTCAAGGTAGTGTTATACTCGTTCAACCTGCATTTAATTGAAATAATATATAAGATACCTCATAATAACGTAAGCATTTGCAAATAATGTGTGAATCTGTGATTACTAACATTATAGAACAGAGCTGTTAAAAAAAAATCATAATAGAACGGCACCATTGTGCCTTAACAGATTTGTGCATAATCATAATAGAACGGCACCATTGTGCCTTAACAGATTTGTGCACACACACTCAAATAGCTCAAATGATTGCCATCAACAAATACGTATCTATGAATACTTAGAACTTCAATCTCAAAAAATAGAACTGAGTCGGGCTTAATACCCCATCCTCAGAACTGAGTCGGGCACCTTCAGTGGAACCAAGTCACAATCGTGTCAATAATGATATTAATGCTTCACCATCCTCATCATAAATACCATTACTGCATATACCAAACCCAACCTCTAAATGGAGGGAGAGAGAGAGAGAGAGAGAGAGAGAGAGAGATGGGGGAACCTGGTGGGAGCGGGCGTCGGACCAAGGAGCGGAGGCGGGTGTGTCAGCAGGGTGTATTCCGGACTACACGAGCAGATCTTCAGATGGAGGAGAGCACAGAAGAGATGGAGGGCGAGCAAACCCTAGGAAGGAGGAGACGGCGTCCTTCTTCTTCTGGAGCACTGTATTGATTTGAAATGGTTTGCCAGGTTTGGGGATGGCGACTGGGAAGGAGGGAAACCCAAAATTGGGAGACGAACGATGACGTTTTGGAATCGAGGGGTGATTTTGTCCATATATGTTTTGCTTTCCATGTATGGGGAATTATATTTCTCCTTCCCATCACTTAGGAATTTCCAAAAACTGGTCCATGAGATGGGCAATATTTTCCCCTCCTTCCACTGATTGGCAATTTCCCCAAAATTTAACGCAAAACTAGCAAATACGAAACAAAATTCAAATATGAACAAAAATCAAAAAGCCTAAAAATCCCACAAATAAGCCTGTATGAAAAAATTGAATATGAATAAAAACTAAAAGGCCTAAAAATCCCACAAACAAACCCAAATTTTTTTTTTCGTGCAGGCTTGTTTGTGGGGTTTTTTTAGGCTTTTTGGTTTTTGTTCATATTCAATTTTTTTCATGCAGGCTTGTTTGTGGGATTTTTAGGCTTTTTGATTTTCGTTCATATTTGAATTTTTTTCGTATTTGCTAGTTTTGCGTTAAATTTTTGTGGATTATTGATTTGTCTCAACGAGAGGAATCAAAAGAGTATAAATTTATTACTTTTACCCAAAATATTGAATTTCTCAAAATATTTGGTAAAAGTCTTAATTTTTTACTTTTTTCAATTCCTCTTATCAAGACGAACCAATGATTCACAAGAGTTTGACAGAAAATTAACAAATATAAATCCTTTTAAATAAGGACAAAATCTCAAAGTGAAATGAGCACAAAGTGTAGAGATGTTTGTATTTTATATTTTATAAATGAGAGGGGTAAAGAGTCTGGTGAGAGTAGTATAGGTATTGTAAAAAGTATAGTACAACATCACCTTTTCCATCCATTTTCTAACGGAAAGGTAACGGCAGGGGGATCCCTTGATATTGTCGGGTAAAGGAGGGGAGGGCAGTGTCATTTCAGAAACCTCAAGGGAGGTTTCTGTTCGTGTCAGAAACCTCAGGGGAGGTCAGTGAAATTTGCCCTAATTCTTTTTAAAGGAACCAAAGACAAAGAGCCCTATTTCTCTTACATTTTCATAGGTTTCCTCTTATTTATCCGGATTTATGATTTTGTTCTTTATCATATCCTATTCCCTCAGTTTTATTGTCGTATCAACCGAAAATTATTTCTCCCTCCGTCCGGATTTAATTGTCCTTAATTCTATTTTAACCGGCTAAAAAATGAGTTATATCTTTGAATCCGTAATGAATTTCATATCAAATATGGATTTTGTTTAATAGATCTTAATTAGTTCTATAATATAATATTTTCGAAATCACGTAAAACATTATAAATTTGAATATATAATCAATTAAAAAATGACACGAATTCCAAAAAAAGATTATTAATTCCGGACGGAGGAAGTACTTCTTGTTGAATCACCGAATGCTTCAAAATGTTTCAAAAACCTTTATCACTACACATTAACGTGGAGTCTAAAAATGGTATATGTGCACTACGTGAAGTGGTAGAGACTCGTGAAATATTATGTAACGGTGTTCCAAAAGCATTAAATAATCACTCTATATCAACTTGGAAAATTTAAAAAATTGCATGTCGTGCTCCAAGAGCATCCAATGGATCCCACGTATATGGACCCGCAAATGTGTGATGGTGGAGGCTTGTCAAACAGAATCTGGGGATGCTGCTAAGTATCCCAGTGCCAAGCAGGTACTAAGCGGCATCCGGCTGTTCATTTTGGCACGGACGGTTCGGATTGAATTTGAGCGTATACAGATCTGAACTATCCATTGCTCGGTCAAGATTTAAGCTGTTGATTGTCGAGATGAACGATCGGATCGGCCGCTCGGCATAGCTACCAAGTTGACAGCATCTCCCAATCCTGTCAAACAACTCCTTCGAATAGTGAAATAATCTCTATCATATTCTGTACTAATGAAGAATCATACTCCCTCTGTCCAAATTTAACAATCTTTTTTTGGAGTTTGTGTCATTTTTCAATCGATTATATTTTCTAATTTATAATGTTTAATGTGATTTCGAAAATATTATATTATAGAACTAATCGAGATTTATCAAATATAGAAATATAATCTATTTTTTAGTCGGTTAAAATTAGGAACAATTAAATCCGGACGAACCGAATAATTTATGTATGGGGTATATAAAAACGGGAGGAACACAAAATTGATGAGAAGAAAAAACAAACGAAGACAGGATCGTAGAATCTTGATGAAAGAGGTAAAATATTTCTCCTTCTGTTTTCCTACTCTGGATCCATATCCCAGCGCCTGCAATCTAGGGTTCGTCAATCCCCTCCCCCCTCTCATTCTTCCAACTTCGACTCTATATCCCTCTCCCTGCATTCCTCTATCCCTCTGTTATCCCCCCTTGATTTCTCCGTTCCATTCTCCCTATCACTGGTTCGCCTAGTCCTTCAACTTCTTACTCCCACAGCTCCTACTGTCGATGTTTATTAGTTTTCCGTTATTGCCTACTTGACCTAAATTGGGAGATACAGCATGCGATGCTCGTCTGATGTTTACACTGTTGTTCTCCTTACAGATTGTTGACGATCATGACGATGCTTGATTCGGATTATATGATGGAGAACGGAGCATCGGGAATACCGTTGGCACCGGAGGAGGAAAAAGGGATTGTGGAGGAATTGAGTAAACAAGCAGAGTCTAATTTGAAGGAAGGCAACTTGTATTACGTTGTTTCCAATAGGTAATCCAAACCGTCTTCGTTTGAGTTATCAAGTATGGTAATTTACTTTTCTGCTGCGATTGTTATTAATCTTAGTCATGGATAACTGTTTTTTTATTTTTATTTTGTATGCAGACATTTGTTTAGTTTTAAAACTGAAGCAGTGAAAGTAGGACATTAGGATGGTAACACCATATGAAACATCACGATTTTTAAGGAACCCGTGGGATTCTTTCTGAAGGATTTTGTTTGAAGTGACAGAACTTTCTATCAACAAAAATGATAGGGACACATCAAGGTGTACATCCTTTCTTACATCCTCTCTCACAAGTGATGGTGGGACCCACGACACTTTGACCAGGGTCCCACTATCACTTGTGAGCAGTGCCGGCCCCAACATTTGGGTTGCCTAAGCCCAACTTCATGTTGTGTTGCCCACTTAATATTATGTCATACAAAATTAAAAAAATCATGCAAGTACCAAAAAAAAAAAAAAACCCAACAAAGTTACAATATTGTTCATTTAGCTTGAATAACATTAAAAAAAAAAAATTTCAACATCAAAATGAAACCCCGGTTATAGTGCTTTATGATTAACACGGTCCGATTCGAAGAAAATGACTTCTCCTTGCATTTTTTGTCAATTAAGTCATTGTACTTTACTTATCCAAGAACTCGGGGCTCATGCCGCTAATTTTTGATTATTTGGTTTTTTGGGCTTTTTAGTTGATGTATGTGACAATAATGCCTGTCTCGAAAAGCATAAAAGGCTTAAAAGTCTCAAATGCCCAAAAATGCTCTTAGATGAACGGTGCCTCATTTTCAATTGAATTCATAGTCAATCTATTTGATCTCTCTTGCGAAATGGTCTTTCGGAGGTAGAAACAATAACAACCATATAATTAGCTCGCTCTATTTATTTTAACCATGACTTTTCTTTTAATCAAATGTAACAACATATCACTTATACATTACTCCACTATTTTGTTTGTTAAATCGCAAATTTCCAACAAAGTAATTTAGTAATTTGATTTTTGTAATATTGTTGATTAGGAGGAAAAGAAAAAGAGGTAGAAAAAAATGAGTAATATTGAAAAGATGAGGTTGGGATTTGCGTGGGAATTGAACTTAGGTAGAACAAAAATGGAGTAACAAATAAAAGATTAGGCAGCTGCGGGGCGTGGGATTCGAACTTGGGTCGCCCAAAACATCTACAACATCCAGTGGCCAGAGCACCAAGCTAATGCTTTGTGCTAGAAATGGGAAACTTTTTTATATTTATACCTAAGTTACAAATTTTTTTTTTGGTTGCCCCAGCCTGGGGGTTGCCCAAGTCCGAGAACTTGCGGGGCTTACCCTGGGACCGGCCCTGCTTGTGAGGGAGGATGTAAAGTTAGATGTGTCCCTAGCATTGCTCATCTATCAAATACATACCGGATATCTTGGAAGAGAGAATCAAAGATCTTAGCGAACAATTATAGCCCCACGTTCGATGTTATTTTAGAAGAGCTGAGATTAAAAGGATTGCAAATTCACGTATTGAAGCGCTCTCCCACGGAGGCAGGGCAGTATTCTATTGCTGATTTCGGGCTATTGTGATAGTGGAGTAATAGTTTGTTGGAGCAGAAATATCTCTTTTAGCTACTCTCTCCGAGTTTTCTAGGATGCTGTGGTTAGTTTGGATGATTTGTAGTTTCCCTTGGTAGCAGTTTCATTCTCTTGAGGGATTCCCACAGTTATGAACTAATTGAAATAATAAGGTTTTATTCTCAAACTTTGTATAATTATCGTATAGGAGATTATTTTTAAGGGAGCTAATTCTTGGGGAGGCAGGTGTAACCAAATTGGAACCGTTGTGTTTTATGGGATTCTTCAAGTTCCTTGCTATGAGGAAATTATGGTCTCTATGCACTGTAGGTAATCTAGGATGATTTGTCTGGGCCCCCTTGGTCATCAGAGTCACTCTGTTCTTGGTCCTTTTGGTGAACTTTTGCTAAAGGATTTTTTTAATTTCCTTTCATAACAGTTCTCACAATGTTGTATTTTTTCTTTTCACCGTTTGTGCAGGTGGTACACAAGCTGGGAGAGATACACTAGGCAGGATGTTGACTATTATTTGTTTGACAAGGATACTGCTGATTCTCGGTCTTTGATTTCGCCGAAGCCAGTTGATAGACCTGGACCAATTGATAACTCCGATATACTTGTTCATGGAATTGATACAGAAGGTAATGATCTGGAGCTTCGTAGACCATTGCAAGAAGGATGTGATTACATTTTAGCTCCTCAACCGGTGTGGGAGAAGCTTTTTTACTGGTAAATTTTACACCTCAACTCCCTGTTTTTTTGTTTTTGTTTTGACAACTCCCTTCTTGTCAAGATCTTCCTTTTTTGTTATGTGGTTTGATAAGTAAGATCTTTCTAATCATGCTTAAAATATGCTCTCAATGATGAATGTTTTTGAAAATCCTTGGAGATTCACTAGATTGATAACATGATGCTTATAAGGAGGCAGTGACGTAGGAGGATCGCAGGCTATTCTTCTCTGGTGGACCAAAAAATAATTTAAACAAACAAGAAAGTAGGGTTTGAGTGCGATTTTGTGGTTAGATCAAAGCATAGATGGTTCTTGTTCTCGGGTATATGCTTCCTACCCCTTGCTTCCAAAATAACATGGAATTAGCCAAAGTTACTGCTGAACTGACCTCTTAAATTTGAAGCATTAAAATGTTTTATGCAGACTTTGGAGAAATATTAGTGGTAATAGGATTCTGGCAAAGATATTTGCAACAAAAGAATCGTACATGAAACCCAGAGCATTGATTTGTGGTTTGTAGTGTGCACGCTTTTTGGTCACTTCTGACTCTCTTATGTCATGCTATTTCTACCTTCAGTCCTTCACTTTTATGTTTCCCCCTTGCAAGAGTTGTGTATGACTCTTGTCATGCTGCTCGTATTTCCTATTCTTATCATTTTGGTTTTAGGTACAAGGGCGGACCAGCATTACCAAGGAATTTGATTTCACAGGGTGATTTTAACAAGCAGTTTAATGTGGAGGTTTTCCCCCTGTGTCTGAAGTTAATTGATTCCAGAGACAATAGGCAATTGATTATCAGGTTGAGTAAAAAGGTTAGTCTACTTTCTGTTCATCTTTCCTCCCTTGCTCCAGTTTAGGTTAGCAATCAATCACGTGAAGATTATCAAAAAAAAAAATCAATCACGTGAAGAAAGTGTTAGATGTTCTTTCCTTTCGTCATTGCGCTCGCTCTCTCTCTCTCTCTCGTTCTCACTTCTTCATGGGATGATAATATCACCACTGCCATGCTAGGTTCAACTTAAATTGACTAGCTGTGACATTTGTTGATGAAATCAGTTTACTTATGTCTACAAATTGGTACAATCGATGACCTTCAGTGATGCTCCATCATATATGTGATGCGATTTACTTTTGAGAATTTCTCTTGCTCTTGCCTTTCCAAATAAACAAAACCATGCGCAATTGTTCAAAAAGAAAAAGTGAAACAAGTGGTCATTATTTTGTTAAACAAAATAATCTAAACAAGAGTATAAGAAGAGTGCCCAGTTAGTACCCATTAATCTATAATAGAGTGGGTTTATGTTCTATCCCTCATAACCTCTCTCTCTCTCTCTCAACTCCTTTTCGGTTTGATTTGTTCAGGCTTCTTTACAAGAGCTTTATCAGAGAGTGTGTGCACTTCGAGGGATAGAGCCAGAAAAGGTATGTTATATGCTCTCTCTCTCTCTCTCTCTCTCTCTCTCTCTCTCTCTCCATATATCATTGTTATACTGCTTAAGAAACTTATCCCCTTTCCTTTTACAAAATTGCAACAGGCACGAATCTGGGACTATTTCAATAAACAGAAACACGAAATTCTACAGGATTCGCTGAAGACCCTTGAAAAAGCTGCACTGCAGATGGATCAAGATGTAAGTATCCTTGGTTATGAATTTAATTTGGAGCTGGTGAAAATGTTGAAGAAAAATTTACACTTGGTCCTGGTGACTAATTTTCTGCTGCAATGAGGGTGACCATGCACATGCACTTAAACCTATTGCTCATCGGAAAATCCTTGGTCCTAAGGTCTAACCATCTTACTATTGTCTCTATGGTATTTTGGCGAAATGTTGCACTGGATGCTTTTTATGACCTTGTACTCTGCTAACTCGCCTGTTGATATTATTACTTCCATTTTTCATGCAAAAAATGGTTTTGAAGTTCGTCTGTGTTGCACTTTGGTTGGCAGCAGGCAAAACTTAGAAACATGGTGCCTTCAAGTCCTATAATCTTCAAAAAGGTTATTTACTATTCATGTAATGGCTAGTGCAGGAAAATCAAGATGTTGGTTTGTTTCAAACTATCTCTCAAATGCAAGATGATTTTGTTATATAAAGTTAATTCCATAAGTCAAGCGTATGATATATTCTTTTCGCCCTGCTGTATTAAATATTTAAATGCATTTTGAAATTTCTGTAGGCATCCCTTCCTATTGTTATTTTTAATTTAACCAGCTCATATAATCAACCTCACAAGGTTCTGTTGGACGAAGAATCTTATAGTTATGCGTTTAGAATCTACAGGAATCTTAAGGACATGTTTGGGTGTTGCATCACATGTATTCCTGAACAAATATTTAAATCAAATCAATCTTGGCATTGATTTGCCACTGACTTGTTCTTTCCATTTTAGTTCCACTAACATGTCCATTTTGGCATGTCACTTGTTTTGATATTTTGTGGCTTGTTTCTTGATGCATTTATTTTGCAGATACTTCTGGAGGTCCAAGAAGATGGATTTTGGCCCTCTTGTTTTAGCATGGATTCAACAGGAAATGAATTAGCTTTGGTTCCCATAGACCCGTCAAGATCATCTGGGACAATTGAAGGCAGCCCATCTTTGTCCAATGGACATTCTACAAGTTATGGTGGCAGTTTTAACCCACGAAGCACTTTAAGTTCAATTTTTGCGGATACAGAAGATAGTTATGATATTTCCAAGACTGTAACGAAGGCAGACAGGGGAGGTTTTGCAGGATTGCAGAATTTGGGAAACACTTGTTTTATGAACAGTGCAATTCAGTGTTTAGTTCATACGCCTCCCATTGTTGAGTATTTCTTGCAAGATTACTCTAATGAGATCAACGAACAGAATCCTCTAGGTTTACATGTACGGGCTGTTCTAATTAATTACGGAAAGTTCTTATTTTAGAACTTCTGTATAAAGCGTCTAATATTGTTGTAGTTGTGCAGGGTGAGCTTGCAGTTGCATTTGGTGAGTTATTGAGAAAGCTTTGGTCTTCAGGGAGGACAGCTATTGCCCCTCGTGCATTTAAGGGAAAACTTGGTCGATTTGCTCCCCAGTTTAGTGGGTTCAATCAGCATGATTCACAAGTTAGTATTGCGTGACATCTTGTTACTGCACTAACAGATCTTTCATGTATTTTTCAGTTGGCCATACTGTATCTGCAGAATATTTGCTTTCGTGATTATTTAGTGAAACAAAGACTGAATAGCTGAAGAAATCTGTCTTTTTTGTTAAATGGAGAAAAGTCATTTGATGCTACTGATGATATCTCTATAGCTAAAAATTATTTCCATTGGTGTATGTTTTTGTAATGCTCCTGTGATCATTTGAAATTGTAATAGTAAGTCATGTAGTATTTGTAGCGGAATATGGAAAAGAAATGCAGTCATAGCTTGTCATATGGGTATGGTCCAATTGTTTGAAACTTGCTATGGGAGAGCTCACAGTTGCTGTTATTGATTCTGATATCCAACTGTATGAAACTCGGGCTATTGGTGCTTGCCGTGTAATAATATTCCTATTGGTGATGCCAACATTTATCACTTCACCCAAGGCATCCAAACATGCCAGTGGAGAAAATGAATCAGAAATGTGACTGATACTGTGGGATCTGCTTTAGTACTGAACATGAGCGAACTTGTGGAAGATGAAACTTAGTGTGATGGGCTCATGGACATGCACTTAGATTTTGGTTCCATGCATCTGCATTTGATGTCATTCTGAAGTATTATTCGTCAACAAGAAGTGTTTTCTGCAGATGAAGTTGTTTAATTAACTGTGCCTACAAGCTTCTTATTGTGAACAGTTTGTTGATTGAACTGAGTATCGCTACAGTGATAATATAATTCTTGTCCATCACCAAAATTTAGCGTATGCTTGCAGGAATACTTTGTACTGCAGCGGTGACTCTCAGAAGATAATCAAGATGTTGATGTTTAATTATCCTCTCTTTTTTTTTAATCAAAATGTTTTGTTGTTCATCCCTGTAGGATTTAATGTTAGTTTTTTCTGTAGAGCTGTTGGTGGGTAGTTAATTGCATAATACTGGGGATCCATTATCGGACTAATGAAATTGATATTATTATCTGGCCATTCTATTTGTGTTTGGTGTTTATTTTTTTGGTACCCTTTGAACAAATTATTTCAAAACTCATACAAGGTTTTCACTTGTTAATTTTTTTCCTTTCCTTGTCAATAACTTATTTGCTTTAGGAACTCCTTGCCTTCTTGCTTGATGGGTTGCATGAAGATTTAAATCGAGTTAAGCAAAAGCCCTATTTTGAAATAAAGGATTCTGATGGTCGCCCTGATGAGGAAGTTGCGGATGAGTGTTGGAGACATCACAAGGCTCGGAATGACTCCATAATTGTTGATGTTTGTCAAGTGAGTACATTTTCTTGTGTACTCTCAATTTGCGTGTTTGCCTTTTCTTTTAACCTTTATTAATTTGGTAGGGAGGGGAATGCTTTAACAGTTTTAACGAATTGATTAGTCTATTGTTATTAAATTATTACTTGTTCGGGAAAATTCTAGGTTCTTTATTGGCTTGTTTGGCTGAGGGTATTTCTTTCATTTATACAAGCTCGTCATCTGTATCCGTGGTTGCAGTTTCAGCACACGTAGTTCATTACTGCAGCTTTTACAATTATCACTTGGTTATTGTTGCTCTCGATCAGGTCGTGTTGTCGTACAGCTCGGATATTTGTTTGCAGTCACTTTTAAACTCGTCCCGATTTAAAGGATTTCTTCCTTAAGACATGTTGTATGATTACATTTTTTGCATGCCATAGGTCTTAAGAGCATTCCGCAATGTAATAATCAAAATTGGATAACCAAAAGTTGCCACATCATCTTTTGATTATCCATTTAAGACATTGCTAAAGTTAGCAATGTAGAGGTCCACAATGTAATAATCAAAATTGGATAACCAAAACTTGCCACATCACCTTTTTCAACTATAAAATTCTAAAAACTAAATTTTTTGACAATAATTTGAATACTCTTTTTGGAAAAAAATAACAGTTTTTTTTTAAGAAAATAGTTTAGTGAAAAAAGAACTTTTTTTTTTTTTTGAAAAACTGTTGGAATCCGTTTTGTTTTTGTAAAAACACTTATAATTTTTTTTAAATTTTTTTTAGAAGTTTCTGGAAAAAAAAACAGTTTTTAAAAATAATTTTCTAGAAACATTGTTGAGAGATAAGGTTTTTATGTAATAATGGGTGTACTTGGTTGAGAAAATGTGGGGACCATTAAATTTGATTATTGGCAAAAAGGTTGCTAGTTTTGATTATTCAAAAGCCAAAATTTGATGAGTTGCTAAGAGGTTGCTAAGTTAGGTTATTACAATGTGAGCACTTTTTTGAGCAAATATTGCTAACTTTAGCGACCTTTTGGTTTTGATTATTACATTGTGGATGCTCTAAAGGTGCTGCTCCAGAGATTTGGTAACTTGACATTGTACTTTATCTTTCTTTGAATAACAGTCTTGTGTTCACAAAATCTTTAAAGGATTTCTTCCTTAAGACATGTTGTATGATTACATTTTTTGCATGCCATAGGTCTTAAAGGTGCTGCTCCTGAGATTTGGTAACTTGACATTGTACTTTATCTTTCTTTGAATAACAGTCTTGTGTTCACAAAATCTTCAGGGACAATATAAATCAACATTGGTTTGCCCAGTTTGCAACAAAATTTCGATAACATTTGACCCCTTCATGTACTTATCATTACCGCTACCTTCTACGGTCACTCGGACAATGACAGTAACTGTATTTTATAGTGACGGGAGTGTTCTTCCAATGCCATACACTGTTACTGTCTTACAGCATGGCTGCTGTAAAGATCTGAGTATGGCTTTGGGTACTGCATGCTGCTTAAGTAGTGATGAAAGTCTGTTGCTTGCTGAGGTAATATATCTCTTCTTGGCTTCTGTGGTTTATATACTAATGCTTTGCCTATTCTAATGTCCCAGTCTTCTGAAGCTTTGTAAACAATCTGCAGGTGTATGATTATCATATATGTCATTATTTTGATAGCCCTTTGGAACCGTTATCGTCTATAAAAGACGGAGAACATCTTGTAGCGTACAGATTTCCAAAAAAGTGGGAAGAATTAACAAGACTGGAGATATGTCATCGATACCTAGAAAAGTAAGTTCTCATTCCTTTTATTCTTGTTGTTACTTTCCTCTCGATGAAAATAAAAAAACTCAAGGTTTCATCCGTTCAAGCTAACAACTACTGAATACTTGCTTGCCTTGTCTTGTCTCGTTCTTTATTTGGAAGACATGGGCTCTGTTATTGTATGAAGGTTGGCTGTCTGTTGTGGTGGTGACAGTAACGATCAAAAGAAGCTACGTAAGCATCATACTAAATTACAAATATATGCTAAATCATGAAGCAGAAAAAAAAAAAAAAGACTAATAAAATTGACTAAATTATGTGGGTATTAAAAGTATTGGAGATGTTGGAACTTTGCTTGAAAAGAAGTAAGATCGTAGTCCTACTCCGTTGATTTTTGCTAACAGTTGCTACTTGTTATGGTTATTTATGGGCATCTTTCTTCCTATGATTAATTCTTGATGTGGGACAATCTCAATAAAAAAAAGAATTTCATTGATTTATTCGTTGTTTCTATGTTCATTCTGTGTATTCTCCAATATTGGAGTTACTGAACATATTTTATGATATATACTCCTCTTGTCTGTTTCTGTAGGTGGGGTGAAGTGTCTATATCCATGGTTTTGAGAAAAATTGCTTTTATCTCTCAGATGTTCCATAAATGTTTTTGTTTCGTTGGTCTGAAAACAATGGGCTACATTACAGGGGTAGCCTTTACGAAAACCCGAACGAGAAATGAAAATAGGGGGGGAAATGGGAATGTGACCCCTAGGTGAAGTCTGGCAGTTGTCTCTGATACATGGTGCCCTTGCTCTTTATGATAATATTTGTTCATACACTACTCTTTTTATTTTTCCTTGCAACTAAAGCTTTGTTGCCTTCCAGATGTTCATCAGACAATTTGGAGGGCAGTCAAAGGAAGCTTTTCTTGACACCACTGGTTACATATCTTGAGAACCCACAAACTGGAACTGACATTGATCTTGCTGTTTATAGAGTTTTGTCTCCATTGAGACGAAAAACATATTTTGGTTCAGCTAAGATTAATGGTGGCATGGAGAATGGATCTTTTTCAGAAGCTAATGATGAATCAACAAATTGCCTGGCTACCCATAACGGACTTGGATACCAGTTGATGCAAAATGGAAAACTTGAAGGAACATCCTCCGAGAAGCTGAACTTTCAGCTCTGCATATCTAACGGCAGGGGTTTTAGCTGCTGGCCACTTTCAAAGAATTCCCCCATTAAACCTGGTCAACTGGTTCATGTTATGCTGGATTGGACTAATAAAGAACAAGAACTGTATGATTCTAGTTACTTAAAAGATCTTCCTGAGGTTCACAAGGTAGAACTTATTGCGAAGAAAACTCGGCAAGAAGCTGTCTCTTTGTTTTCATGCTTGGATGCATTTTTGAAGGAGGAACCTTTAGGACCAGATGACATGTGGTAGAATACTTGGAACCTGTTCGTATTGCATAACTTAGTCTACTTCACCTCAAGTATCATAGCATAGTCATTTGTTGGGTTAATTTTAATGCAGGTACTGCCCTAGTTGCAAGGAGCACAGGCAAGCCACCAAGAAGTTAGACTTATGGAGGTTGCCAGATGTACTAGTCTTTCACCTAAAACGGTTCTCATACAGCCGTTACCTAAAGAACAAACTCGATACTTTTGTGAATTTCCCGATTCATAATCTTGATTTAAGCAAATATGTGAGATCGAAGGATGCATTTGGGCAATCTCATGTCTACGAGCTCTATGCCATTAGCAACCACTATGGTGGCCTTGGTGGAGGGCATTACACTGCTTATGCTAAGGTATGTACAAACGGAGCTTTTTATGCGTTGTTCTCATTTTTTCCTCTTGGTAAAACTGTCCATCTCGCTGGTTGGTATGGAAATTAAAGAGTCATAAGTTTACTTGCTCTTTGTAACATTGGTTTCATCATCCAACTATCTCTCATGCACTAACTATTACCATGCCACTGCCATTTCCAAAGTACTATTCCTTTAATTTCGGAATGAGTTGGACAGTCTGGATTAATGAAAGTTTGCTTTTTCAATTTGTAGTTAATTGAAGAGAACAGTTGGTATCATTTTGATGATGCCCGTGTATCGTCAGTTAGTGAAGTTGACATCAAGAGTTCTGCTGCTTATGTGTTGTTCTACCAAAGAGTTAAGGTTGAACCAAATGCTGGACCAGTAAAACCATCCCAGGATCAAGTGAATCCTTGAAATGTATTCTGGGTGTGCGGGCTTCATTTTATTTTTGCCTATTATTTTTGGCTCTTGTGCCTCTACGCTCCAGGTGACAAATTTGGTCCGGTGGTAGAATAGTCTATCAACGTGATATATGATGTATAGGAAACCTGGTGCCGTCTGGTTTGAAGGCAAGAGAACAGGCTTGGTGTGGATAGTCATTCAGCAACGTGGTGCCGAGGTAAAGAGAGGCTCTGGTAAGCATGGCTGGAGTACTACTCTTCATAAAAATCATAGTTTTTGGATAGAAAATTTCGCGGGTTTTGGCTTTTGGTAGGATTTTAGATATTCTAATTGTGAAGCTTCTTACTTAAAAGGTCATTTTTTCCATCGACATGTTCCGCAAATACTTGCAATGTGGAACTTGTTTTGCTCCTTTCTGACTTACAAAGTCAATTGGACCGAGAGGGGAAGTCAAATGCCATTTTTGTTGCTATTACTCTCTACTTATCTTCTTTGTGTTCACTTTCATGGGCTAATCTAGCGATTATGGTTTTTAACAGGTACAGAAGTTATACGCATTTCTGTGGTGTTGGTGTATTGTCTATTTCTATTGGCTTACACGTGTTGGTCTTTAAATGTGTAAGCTTCATTGAAAAGTTGAAATCTTTGGTTGAGGATTTCTTGTGGAACCATTACACATTCCCAACTGCATATTCCCTACTGTTAACAAAAGAAAAGAATAGTCCTCTTGTCAAGAGGTATTGAACGGCAAAGAAAATTTTCATTCAACGATCAAAAGTTAAAATGAAAGAAACTTATGGCCGGTGACAAGTTAATGAATGGTATATCTGTACTTTTGGGGAGTCTCTGAAAGAGATTCATTGACGACTCTAAAGTTCCGACTTGCATTTTAGCATGCCAACAATGTTTATCTAAAACGGGAATTAAGATTTCATATCTTTCTAATCCTCCATTACAGTTGTGTTTGGCAACTTGAATTGAAATTATTGATTGCAAACCCCTTGTTTTTATGGTTCCAGCTGTAAATGTTGGCCAGCCATAATGAACAAAAGAACCAGCATAAAAAGTCCTCCATGTTTGTACTCTGCAACCTTATTTCGCATTTTAAGTTTTCATCCGGTTCTTTACCATTAATTAAGTTGATCAAGCCCGTCTGTACTAGTTTTATTTCGCATTTTTGCAGTTGCTCATGCTCGTTTGGAGTTTGCTTCCCATTTGTTTTGTCCTGAACTGGTTTTGGATGCTAATCCTACTCTAGCTATTTCGGCGTGGAGAAAATCGAGTAATGATTCCCTTAAAATCAAGGATGCAGCTTTTAAATGTAATGGTTTTAATGCTACGGGGTGGTTATTCAAAATCACCGGGGGGAGATGGTGGATGGTTCTTATAGAAGATTCAAGATGTCCTTTGTCCTTCAAGGAGAACTCCTTGCGAGTAGGATGGCGTGTGTTATGGCCAGGGATATGGGGCTTTCTAAAGTGGCGATCGAGTCGGATAGCTAGCAAGCCATTAACTTGAGCGTGTTTGAATTGGTTCCCCCGGAAGCTCTAGTGTTGGTGATGGATATCCGGAAGTTGGCTCGTGATGTTAGTCTCCATTTCTCCTGGGTTTGTAGGTCCGCCCAGTTTATGTAGTTTGCTTTTTTCAGATTGCATTTTGCTTTGGATAATGATAATGCCAAAATAATTTTTGTTGGTGCCAAAACTCCAATGCATGAAAAACTTGTACACTGAACATGGCACAATCCCATTATGCATTGGAGTTTTAGCACCAACAAAAACAATTTAAACATTATCATTTCCATTCCCTTTTGCCTTTTGGCATGCTTATCAGATCAAAAAAACAAAGATGTAGCCCGTTAAAAATCGCTAGAGGCTAAATGCCTAACTGTTTGGCCAAGCTAATTGATTGCCAGCAATAGTGACTTTTATTATTCCGTCAAAATCGCAAGAGGCCAAATACCTAACTACTTGGCCAAGCCTAGTTGATGCATCAATGTCATTGCCAGAGCAATAGGGACTTTTATTCAAAGCTATGAAGCTATCTGCCAGAACAGTACCTTGACATGGATTTGAGCAAGAGGGCACGAGAAAACGTCAAGTATTTGTTCTCTATGACGTCGCATGTTCGAATCTTAAGAAGGTAAAATATTCTGAACTTTGGGGTCATTAGAGGGTTTGTCCCGTCGTTAACTTCAGAATCCTGGAATCAGTAGAGGTGCGCGCAAACTGGTCTGAACATCGGATTATGAAAAAAAAATGAAGCAAATTGATTGACACTGTACAATAAGATCTCTAACATCAAAGTTTCCTACACTTGACACATGGGATGCAAGGAAACATACTCCGTAGATAAATTGAAATGTCATCCAAATTTCTCACACAAAAGTAAGAATTTTTACTAACACGGGAGGGATCAGCTGGTAGCTTTCCATCTAATATTACAAAAGTTTACACAATCTTAATCTCCCTCCTGCAAAACAATGGAAATAAAGAATAGAAAGTAACACATCAGTGCCCTACAATGGAGGAAAAAAGTAGTACCCTCAAAACGTTTTTCCATTAGTGCACCAACCAAACGCCCCCTTTAGCAAGTGGGCCCGTTTGATCTAGGAAGAAGTGAAAGCTGGTAGGAGAGGAAGGGGGCCAAAGTCCAACTCCATCCGGTGCTTTTACGGGCAATTTTTAATGCAATCCAGATACAAAGAAGGATGATTGCTGGAACCAAAGAATCAGTAATGGCGTACAAGGAAAGAAGGAAAAAGATGGGGGAAAATTACCTTTACCTAATTCCCAAGCTCCCTGTTATTCCATGATCTTCACACCATAGCAATCTAGCTAACCCGTTTGAATGTGATGCAACTTTTAAACTCAGAAATATGTCAAGAAGGCAACTGATGATATTATTCCCACAAGGCACAAAAAGAACCAACTGATGGCAAAATGTAATTTCCCCTGAAATGAAAGAGGACACCAAACCAATAATTAGGTATCATAGTATTTACAGAGCAAATAAGAGACTAAAATTTCGGAATATATCGAAAGAAAAATGCACACTTCACATCTATCATAGCTTTTAAACAAAACCCAATACCCTGAGCTCCCTATAGTGTGTCCTGTAATGCGGCATCCAAACATCCATCTTGGCAATCAATAGTTCAGATATGTTGTTAATTCTTACCAATAAAAGTTAACTTTAACCCGTAAGAGTGCTTCAGTGACTCTGAACTATCGATTGCGGAAACGGACGATCGGATGGCGCACTACCGGGTGCAGTACAGGGAGCTCACTATAGGCTCCCGAGTCCTGAGGTTTCAGCAAACTTCTTTACCGATAAATGGACATAAATAATGTTGGCTTATCTTAAGTGGGAATGTTTCCCATAATCAATGAAAATGTCCCGTCCACAAAATCAACTGCTGCTACAAAAATGAATACCTTGCCCTCTCGGGAAAAAAAAAATTAAAGATAATTTTTTCACGAGCAATTCTAAGATCACAATTTAAAACACAACTCTTTACATAGCTGTGGCAAAAGCCGTTTGATACACATCGACTCTCGTACACTAAACGGCTCCGGACAAAATTGTGTTTTAAAGTTGTGTTAGGTGTTTTGTATTTTCATAATATCTTGTGCACATTTGTTTAAATGCAACAACTTTTAAAAATTTCAAATAACTCTTTAAATTAATTTTGAAGTTTTTAAAACATTACACGCAAGAAGGTTTATATATTTTCATCGGAAAATAGCACTACCAGAAAATGATACGACAAATAATTGGACTGTCGTTTTCTTTCCGTTACCCGAAAGGTCTCCGACTCTCCGTCACTAGTAGTTACGATATTTAGCAAATGTCCCAATCGATGAGTAGCATACTTCTAAACACAAAACAAATCTGAACGGAGTAAAAAAGTAAAGTGCTAAACTGCGCAGCATAAAAAACACAACTGAAACCTGCACCCCGCGCACGTTAGAAAAGCAACAACAAGAGTGTTCATTCAGTTCGCTCACCGAAGCTGACGAGATAGACAAGTAACCCGACGACGATCCCTGCGGCGGCAACGGTGTCAGCGGCGCCGTACCACCTGTATTGGTGTTCGAGCCTCCACCGCTCGTATTGGTCGCAACAGCAGTACTTCCGTTCAACCCCAGCAAATACGCAGGCGTTCCGTCCGGCTTAAACAAGCCGTAATTCCTCTCCGACGTCGGCCCGGGCTTCATGTTCTCGTTAAACAACGCGAACACGAACACGTTCAGCTCACAGTTCGGCTTCAAAGGCGTCCCCTTCTTCTGCGCAATCAGCTTCAAAAGATTTCCATTATACTTCTTCGCGTTCTCCACCGTCGCTCCCGCTTCGTCCGAGTCTCCCTTCGACGGCCATCCGGTCTCCGAGATCTGCACGGACAGCTTGTTCTTGTAACCAACCGAGGCCAGAGCGTAGTACACGGCGTCGATCTGAGCGAACAGCATGTTGTCGTAGTGGAAGTTCGTGGCGGGATCTACTATCCCCGAGTTAGGCTGGAAAAGGACGAAGTCGATCGGGATTTGCTTCGGATTGGACTTGTAAGCGAAGTAAGGATACGCATTGATGAGGAAAGAAGAACTGGTTTTGACATGGAAATCCAAGATCTGTGTAATACATCCCTTCAGATCCCGACGGAAGCTTCCAGATGACGGCGGATACGACGTCTCGAGGACGCCTAACTGGTGAGCGGTGGTTACGGTAACTTGTTTGTCCAAATTGAGGCTAACTAGCGCGGCGTGGACGCTGTTCATGGCGGGGAGTAGGTTGCCGGTCAGGGACGAGTCGTTGAAGGTTAGGACTTCGTTTCCGACGGCGATGCAGGTGATTTTAGTGGCGGGGAGGTAGGCTTGGACGTTGGTTTTGACCCAGGACAAGGCGGAGGAGGGGTCTTTGACCTTGGATAAGTACTCGTTGCCGAGTCCGACGATGAACTCGACGTTGGTGTTGGCGAATGCCTTGAGAACGCGCGGATCTGCGTCGTAGAGCTTGACTCTGCTTGCGCCGATGGATTTGACGAGGGGTACTACGTTTTCGGGGGACGGGAGGTTGTTCGCTATCTGGCCGTAGTTGATGCCCATTGCAGCCACCATTGCCGGAAACAGGATCCCTTAAAAAAAGAAAATGCGAGTACATTTCAGCAAATTTTAAACATTAATTAATAGAAGTGCAAGTAAATTGGACCGAACATCGTAAGTTGTAAAAAAAATAAGGAAAGAAATAGCAATGGAGAGTGTACCTGAGATGAAGAGAAGGATGGAAGGAGGAGAGTGGAGTCTGTTGGAGTACTCCATGGGAGAAATGGAAGGGTGAGAAGTGAGCGGATGTGAAAGTGAGAGAGATGTGAAAGAGGAGGAGGGGAGTAGTAGTGGGATATTGTGTTACTAGTTACTACTAGTGACAGTGTACTATGATGGGGACAAAAGGATTAGGTGGCCTGGCCGGTGAGATGATATCTGTACTGTTGGGTTGGGTTGGGTTGGGTTGGGTGGCTAATGAATATGAATGTCGACGACAGTTTTACTTCTTCACTTCACTCACTCACTCACTCACTCATCAAATGGAGTTGAAGATTTGGAGGTATCTGTATTCTGTGAATCTGTAGTAGTGTAGATTGTATGAAGAGCTGGATTGGATCCATGGACGGATGCGCCGTTATGCTTGACGTCACCGCCCAACCAAAGTCATCAAATTGAATATGGTTTCTTTGACTCTTTTACTCATCTGTTTGACAACTGTTACTGTAGTTTTTAAATGGATTTGTCGTTTCAGGGCCCGTTCCGGTTTCTCCAAAAAGTAACTTTTTTAAAAAGAAGGTAATTTCAAACTCAAATATAACGAAAATAAAAAATAATTTTTTAATTTTTTTTGCACCGTTTAAAAGATCTCAATGAGATCTATCAAACAAGATCCATATTGATAGGAAAATTATTTGCATAAATACATAATTTTTGAGCTTGAAATTGCTTTCTTTTTCAAAAAAGTTCTTTTTGTTAAAAGTGGAACACCCCCTCAGTTACCCGCAAAAACACTTCACTGTAGCTTGTTCTATCTCTTCTCTCTCATCTAACTTGTCTCTATTTTAATCGGCTAAAAATTGAGTTATATCTTTAAATTCGTTATGAATCTTGTTTAATAAATCTCGATTAATTTTATATTATATAATATAATATTTTTAAAATAACATAAAATATTATAAATTATAAGATATAATCAATTAAAAAGTGACGAATTTTCAAAAAAAATCAATTAAATTGGGATAGAGGAAGTATAAATAGTAGCAGTTTCTAGAGACGAGGTAAATTCTTCAATTTTGTGTCCCAATTATTTTTAATCACTCTCCTTTCCTAGTGTCTTAGCTGGAAAATCTACATTTTAGCTACCACCATTCTCCATGTCCTTTGTATGCTCATGTTATCGCTGCCAATGATCAAGTCTACACAATTAAAAGTCCTCATAATAAAAACAAATTATTTTGGATATCATAAATGACTTGATTAATGATACTTCTCTAAAAAAAAGTGGTAGAGACAAAAATTTAATGAATTGATCAAGTAAATACCGTTCTTTTATAGAAATCCTAAAATTAATGTTTTAAATAAATTGAACTGTTCTAATAAGGAGTATTATTAGTGTGGGATTAATTCTGAAACGAGACTCACACAATCTAGCGTACGTTTTGGTGCATGGTGTACCCATAGTTGTGCTCTCTTTTAATAGTTAGCTCCGAAGTCCGAAGAAAAGATAGTTGAGTGACATGGGTACAAATTTCTCAAAAAAAAATGTCTTTGCTCATAGTTTTGCTCTCGGTACTACAACTTAAAATACCGTCATGCAATTTGAATAAAATTGCATCTGAAAATGTCTAATGCAAGTGGGTTGCATGTAACATTTAGTTACAATGAGAGACGTATATATGTATCCAACAATATCTAAGTTAATTCCCGGGACGGGCTGGGCGCGGGGGGTGGGCAGAAATCCAGAAAAGAGGTGAACGTGGACTGTGGAGGCCAAGAAGTGGTCCATGATGAACGTGGACTGTGGAGATGTGTTCCGACAGGGTGATCACATGACCACCATTTCCATCCAGGTTGGATGGCATTATTGTATTGGGTATCTATATCTCCTTTTTTTTGTGATCTACAGTATCGCGTTTCTAGCAAATGCGATTTACTAATCATTACTAATCTGTTATGCGATTTGCTATTGTGTCCCCGGTCATTTTGGGGGCATCGTAATTTTTGGTATAACAGAACCCTTATAAGCATAACAAAAATTATTACAAGCATAATAGAATCATTACAAGGCATAACTAAGGTATAACCAAAAACCAATCAAGGCATAACCAAAAATCAACCCAGGCATAACCAAGTTTATGCCTTGTAATAGTTTTGGTTATGCTTGTAATGAATTTGGTTATACTCATAATGGTTTTGTTATGTCAAAAGTTACGGTATCCCTAAAATGACCGGAAACACCGAAGTCATTCCCTCTATTTAATTACCCCATTACGTAGTACTAATGTTCTAGCTTAGCTACCCAATTCCCTTATGATTAACAATTCTGAGACGTAATATCCGATGCTTAATTCCGATGAATTTGACAGAAGATCGAAGACAGGGATGGAAGGACCCTTGGCATGCATAGTGCATATATGGAATAATTTGATGCCAAAGCCTTTTGGTGACTTCCTAATCAAGTCTGGTTTGTCTGTCAAGGAATCTTAGTTGGGGTGGGATGGGACCGAATCATGATTTTCTTCTTTGAAGAGCCAAACATGCAGGTTGTATTTACCAATTGACATAAAGAATCGGATTTTTGCAAGTTAAATACTTAGTAATCAGGATATACTGCAATTTTATACGGCTTAATTGTTTACAAGTACATACTAGCGTAACTAGATACTAGTATTTGTTTGACCTAACCAAAAAATGGAAGAACGCTAAAATTCAAAAATAGAAAAATGCTTCGTAATCCATTCTAAATCAATCGTTCATGGAACTGCAATTTGCAAGCTGGCAAATCATTCTACATTTGTTTTGACACAAAATGTTAAGCAGAGTGTACGAGTTTTTACCCCTCTTAGTGACTTTAAGGGCACTAGTTAATCATTTTCTTTCGAAATCCTAGTATAAGAATTTTGGGTCCTATAGAAATGTGCGTTGAACTAGTTACAAACAAATTACTTAATACGTATGTATTGGCTGGGTAGTGAAAAAATAACTAAATTACGCATTCGTAGAATCTTTTAATTGAATAGTCCTCCTATTTTAATTGAATCGAAACAATTGATCATTCCAGTGCTTACTTTATTCATCACATATCTATAACTTCTATTAGTCCCAGTTTAGGACTTTGGAATGCTGGGGGGAGAGAAAATGAGTTTTCCGGTGAACCATTAAACGGTGAGTCGGCGAAATTGGGACCTCCATTCTCCACCACACGATTTGCAAACCCGTGCATAACAGTTATTAATTGAAATTTCTTTTTTTTTTTTTCTTAACAGCAAAAGAAAATTTATTAATATTTAAATTTGTTACAAAATCTAAAAGGGTAAGGAGACGGCAAAAAAATGCCCAATACGAGACCTAATCCCTTGATTGGCAAGAAGCCAACCAAAGAAACACCCAAATGGATCGACATGTCCATAAATATATGGGACGCAGCCCAAACACCTAAAGGCCTAAAAGCTCAGATATAAAGGATAAACCCAAACAATTAAGCCCAAACACCTAAATGGTCTAAGAACCCAGATTATGGGTGAAGTTCAAACAATAAAGCCCAAAACACCCAATCTCCACCCTAACCCTAGCCAACCCAGCCACTGCAACCCACACATGCAGTCACCCCGCCGAACCCCACAGCCAACCCAAAATGCAACACCGCCAACCAACACCAAAGCAGCCAGCCAAAAGAGGGTTGATTTGAGAACTGATTCTCATTTGCAAAAAACAATGAAAAGAAGTTGCGAAAGCTTTAAGCATCTACTTCACTAACTAATTTACTTGTCATCCAAAATCAAGAGTTAATGACCTACGACCTTAGTAACGAGATTCATTTCAAATGATTCGTTGTAATCATTTTGGTGCATTTGTTAATAATTTTGGGGGCCACAACCATACTACTACTAGTATTTTTGAAGAAGTATACCACTTTGAGAAAGAGTATGCAAAGGGAACTTTGTCCAAAATGGGTGGGGGAGGGTGGTGTGGTCGGTAGCCCCCAGTGTATACCTTTATGTCCTTTTTCTTTGGTCGACATGATTTTCATTTTCTAGTCGGGGCCACACCTAGCGGAGGACTTAACATCGGAGCAAAGCCTCGTATAGACTAGTCCTAAAAGAGTTGATCCAATATTTAGAAGACTTCGAATTTGAGACCAAGCAGAGAGTAAACTACTAGTTTTCAAGTCTTGATCATTACCAAGCCAACCACTAAGCCAAACCACTCTGGAAAGTGTATGATCACTTTCTCTACAGAGTGCAAAATATCAAACAAAAGAAGCTCATTTTGGAGAGCAATCTTGGATTTTCTCCTGTCCATTAGAGGACGAGTTTGAGTCATTTTTGGGGACTTTGCGGATTTAATAGAAGCGGTTTACTTTTAGAACTCATTAAGAACATAAATTATCTCAAAAATCACATTGATCAGATATCGTCTAATACAATTTCAGATTTATCTTGAAACAAAATTGCAACACTGGACCAATACCTATTTATCCCATTTATGTTTAGTTTAATATGTTTCGATATTAAATGATTTATATTTGATCAACTAATTTTTCACATAATTCGTGTTTGCCATGAAACTTAAAAATATGAACTTGAACGATATCGGCCCAACACGCATGCTGAGGGACAGCAAGCACCCCCAATTCACCCAAAATGGCTTGCATCGCAGAGAATCCAACTACAATTTTTAATCTTCATACAGTAAAATAAATTAATGCTTGTAGGGGATTGAGATGTTTAGGCAAATTTAAGCGTCCACGGTGGAATAATCAAAATTTGTCACATCATCTTTTAATTATTCATTTAAGGAGTTGTTAAGGTTAGTAATGTAGAGATCCACAATATATGATACAATCAAAATTGAATAACCAAAACTTGTCATATCAACTTTCAACTTAATAAAAATCTAGAAATTATGACATAGAAAATAATTTTCAAACTAATAAAAATAGGTTATTAAAAAAAGGGAAAATAGTTTTTTGAAAACTTTGATTTAAAAAAAACAGTTTTCAAGAAAAAGTTAAAAAAAAAAACAGTTTTTGAATAAAAAAAGTTTTTTTTTTCAAAAGTACAAATTTTTTAAAAAATAAAAACTGTTTTTAAAAGTATTTTTCTTTAAAAACATGTTGAAAATGGAAGAGATAGAAGTTTTTTGTGTAATGATGGTGTACTTAATTGAGTAAATATGGGAACAACTAAATTTGATTATTGGCAAAATGTTGATAGTTTTAATTATCTAAGCATCAGCAGTAGAATAAGCAAATGTGAATATTTTAATTATCCATTTAGAGGTTGCTAAAATTAGCAATGTTAAATCTCACATTGGTTATTTTTTGCCCATAATCAAAACCAATGTGTCCTCCAAATTTTTTCCCTTCATTTCACGCATATTTTTTGAAAAAGCGGTTTTTGAAGGGGAAAAAAAATAGTTTGTTAGAAACAGTTAAAAAAAGTTTTTTGAAACAAAAAATAGTTTTTCAAAAAACACACTTTGTTCACTTAAAAACTGTAAATATAATTTTGAAAAATTTTAAAAGAATTATATTTACACAAATAGTTTTTGAAATTTTAAACTATAAATACAGTTTTTTAAAAATAAATTTTTTGTAAAAAACAGTTTTCTATAAAAGAGTTTTGAAATTTCAAAAACAGATTTTTGAAAAACACACTTTATTTACTTATAATTATTTAAAAATTTTGAAAAAATTATTTTTTGTAAAAAAAAAAGTTTTTGAAAAAAACAGAAAAAAAAATCTGAAAGTTACAGTTTTTTAAAATTATTTTTTGAAGACATTGTTGAGAGAGAGAGAATGGAACAGAGAATGTTTTTGTGTAATGTTGGTGTATTTGATTGAGAGATAAAATTTGATTATTGACAAAATATTGCTAGCTTTGATTATTGAAGCGCCAAAATTTGATGAGTTGTTAAGAGGTTGCTAGGTTTGGTTATTCCAATGTGAGCATTTTTTTTATCTAACATTGCTAACTTTAACAATTTTTTATTTTGCTTATTCCACTGTGGTTGCTCTAATGGCCAAAATTTAATGAGTTATTAAGAGGTTGCTAAGTTTAATTATTCCTATATCAGCTTTTTTTTTTTTTTGAACAACCTTCCTTTAGATTTTGATTATATCACTGTAGATGCTCTTAGCGATTGCATGCTACTAGTACTACTTAGATTTCCGGATCCTATCAGAATTCTGATTATAAATAACCATATCCGAATCACCGCCTACTAACTAAAATTTATTTAGTATCTTGGGCTTCACACATTTTTGTGGCTTCACAAAAATGTGTAAGCTAGCACCGCCAAAGTATGCAGCAGAAAAAAAGTCCGGAACATCATATGACCGTGGGTGCCTAGAACACTGAATAATCTCTATTTGCCTATATAAAACGCGTCGTTAGGTTTATATGTTGTGGAAACCCTAGGCATTACTGAAGGGAAACCAAAGCGTCAACCTTTCCTTTGCACAGAGAAGCGTCTGCATGTATTTATTTGATTCTTTCTCTCTGTTTTTCTCTCTGTTTTTCCCATTGATCACTGTTATTGTATCTACCGATTAAACCAATACTAATTTTCTTTTCTTTTTTCGTTCGTTTGACATAGTTCCTCTAAAACAATGTCGGTTGGAGAGCTCGCTTGCACTTACGCTTGTTTGGCCCTTCACGATGATAACATTCCCATCACCGTATCCTTTTTCTTTTCATCTTTATCTGTATGTATATGTTCCACCTATGCACTCATGTTTATGCGTACTTTAGCGAGGATTTCCTATTTCAGTGTCGAGAAAGTATTTTGCATGGTTCACTTTTTAGCGAGGGTTTTCTTATTTCAATGTCAAGAACGTGTTGTGGAATTTGGATAGTTCATGGATTGTTTGGTGGAAAAAGGGTTTTCTTTGATTAGTGTAAACCAGCCAGAGAAGATTGCTGCCATGGTGAAGGCTGCAAACGTGACCATTGAATCATACTGGCCTAGTCTGTTTGCTAAGCTTGTGG
Source organism: Rhododendron ovatum (assembly GCA_019656835.1). Lineage (NCBI taxonomy): Eukaryota > Viridiplantae > Streptophyta > Magnoliopsida > Ericales > Ericaceae > Rhododendron > Rhododendron ovatum. The sequence continues at coordinate 46,757,402 of CM033798.1, forward strand.
AGAAGAAGAACATTGAGGATCTCATCATGAACGTTGGTTCTGGCGGTGGCGCTGCTGCTCCGGTTGCCGTGGTTGCATCCGCTGCCCCTGCTGCACCTGCTGCTGAGGAGGAGAAGGTGAAACCCATATTTATTGTTTTGAAAATGTCGAGATTTGTATGCACTGTGTTATTTAATTGAGATAGAAGAAATAATACTATCGCTGATCAATACTTGTTTCTTGCTAAAATTTTGCAGGAAGAGGCAAAGGAAGAGAGTGATGAGGATGGCTTGGGATTCAGCTTATTTGATGATTAGGAGCTCCTTTCATCATGGATTATGTTTTTAATTAGTAAATTTAGATAGAACACGTGATACTGTTTCGCGTGGTACATGTTTCCTTCAGTTGTTTGATGCTACAGTTTTAGATGAGTCTAGGCGCTTTACTAATGGTTTGTGGTTACTTTTGATAGATTTGATTTGGTTTTATCGGATGGTTGTTAACTTGTTTGTTCAAGCAAGATCCTTCACTGTGAAAACTGTCTTTTTTTGGTGGTGGGACAGTAAGAGTTGTCGAGGTTAGTTTATGCACCCTTTGACTTATTCTCTCCCCAGTGCGGTCGAATCCTCGCCGGCACTAGAGAATTCGCAAGTAAGTACTTTCTTGTAGCTGGTTTCAAGAGTCATACCTTAAGCAATTTTGTAGGAAGCACACTCACCAACCACCTGGACTAACCCTCAGAGTTGGCTGTGAAGTATTGTCAAATGTCAAGCAATGGTCTCGCAGGCAGGATAATATTATATATTGTTGGCTTTATTTTGAGCTGGGTTGTTTTCCTTGTTTACAGATTCCAGACAATCAATATTCAATATATAACACATGCAGACGAAGTTATTGTCATTTAGTGCTCTTTGAATTATTGCTTGTGTTATCACTTATCAGCAGGCATTGTTTCTTACAAAAGATGGGAACGCATAAAAGTGCACATAAAAAAAAAAAAAAAAAAATTACTGTCGTTGAGATTTAAAATGAAGTATGAATGTAGCATTTCTCTATAGGTCTTTATTTTTATGTCCTAGTGTCCTACTGTTTGCCCTTTTGGATGTTCTCCTGCCATATAGAGTTCATCATATCTCTTTAGAAATTAAATGAAAAATTCTACCACCACACACAAATCCACAACGCATGCAGGCTGCATTGTGTACAGGTCTCACCTCTCTTGTGAGTGTGTGTATGTATGTGTTTGTGTTTGGTGGAAGCAAAATTGTTAGAAAATACAATAGACACCAACACTTGCACTAATCATTGTACAAACTCTCTCACATGGGATATGTGTGGAATCCTAAAATTGTTGGGGTAATTGTGGTTTCTAACAACCCTGTACCTCCTTATTAACCCATGCGGATTTCACAATCACTTAGTAAAGCAATGGGAAATTCTACTTTTCTCTGTTTGTTTTGCAGAGCCTGCATTGGTTTTTACACAGAGGGAGCCTTAAGGTAGCTAGTAGGCCATGATAAGCATTGATCAATTATCAATGCAAAAGTTTAATGATGTCGGGAGAGTCTTTGACTCTTTGGCTAACTGATTTCATTCCAGAAGATTAAGTCTTGGTAACTAGTTGATGTACTGGAAATCTTGATGTATTTGTATGGCCTGTCTTCGGTAGAATCCGTACGGCACCACAAGTTAGACACACTTAAAATGGGCTATAAATGGGGACCGAAGAGTGGGATTTAATCACGACGAGAAATTAGAAAACTGCAAACTCTAATATTGGGGTCACCTTTGGTTGCATTACTGATGCGGAGGTCTACACGTTTATGAATGCCATGAGAAAGGACATTGCACTCAATGCATTTGAGATGTTTGTGCTGGGTACTGCATTACAAAACTGTTCTGATCCTGGAATGCATTAACACGGTAGGTTTCAATCACTGATCCTGTAAATTTCCACTATAACTTGGAATGGTTGCGATTCATGCGAGTTTCTGTTGTTGAACAGAGTAACAGACTATGGTGTGCCTTTGTTCAAACCTTCAAATTCTGTAGTGAAAAATCCCATGTGTTTCAATAAAAAGGTTATTTTGAAGATTCAACATTTGAACCCTTAGACCTTGTGGAACGCATGCACCAATTGAAAACATCATCTGGTATGACATGCAATCCATTAGCCGGAGAAGAAAAGCTCTTAACAAGAAGCATTTATTGACTGTATTACTTTGTACATGACGCCTACTCATACGATATTTGTTAGACAAAAGGAATCATTTGTTAGATACACATATGTTAGTCCAAGCCCAAGACCAGGCTTTACAATACCACCTACCTTCAGAATACTCCAAATTCCCGTGATTCCTTTTTACCCCAGAAATCATGGTGGCCACTAGAAACTGAGAGAATTCAGAACACCTACTGGTTTGGGGAGTTTTTCCATAGGTAGTTCAATTGTTGCATCAGTTCACATACATGACCACCACTTGAAAGTTGCAAAAATGGTGCTTATGGAGTGGCAACGTTCTCCTTGGCTTGCGGAGCAATCTCCTCCCCATCAATGCCAGGTTCACTGCCAGCTACCTCCAATCCCAACAGCAATTCCTCCCATTTCTTGGCTGGTCCCTGCATTGAATGGAACACATCATCCATCAATCCCCATGGATTGTTCCAAAAAACTAAGGAAAAAAAACAGATTACAACAACTTGATGTCCAACATTTTCCCATATTGCAGTGTTTAGTTTGTGTAATCAAAACCATAATCGTGCTCAGATACTACTAATCACCTTCCATGAGAGATCCTGCGCCATGCAATTTTGGATCATCTCTATCAGTGCAGGGGTACTGTAGGTAGCAAGGGCTCTTTTCACAGTAGTTGCTATTGCAGCTACATCAGCTGGATCAACTACTTCGCACTGAATGCAATCAAAGGGCACAATTTTTCGGCATTTCCATAGTTAGTAACTTTGTAGTACTCAATGAGAAGAAATAGGTGTTGGACACTGCAGAATAAACGTGCCATGTGAGAGGGGCGGTTAAGTACTTACATCAACATTGAAAGCTCCCATCTGAAATCCAGTGTAACCTTCTTTGACAGTGTCAACCAACCCACCCGTTGAGGAAACAATAGGCACCTAATCCAATGTAATTGTCTTAAGTACCATAGAAGAAAAACTTCATAGAAGAATGATCACTTTGAGCAAACATTTTGCATTGTTCCTAAGAATCAAAGCAGCAGGCAAAATGGGAAAAAAGGCTTTACCGTTCCATATCGCATGGCCTGGAACTGAATGAGACCACAGGGTTCAAATCTACTTGGGATCATTATAAAATCTGCCCCAGCAATAATCATGTGGGCTAAGGGAACATTAAATTTCGCTACTCCTCTGGCATTGTCGGGATACATTATCTCAAGCATTTCTAGCTGCTTCTCCATATACTTTTTGCCAGTTCCCTGATACAAAGAGCAGATTCATCATGATAATTTGTTTCTCTTCACATTGTTGGAGCAGCCAAAAAAAGAGAAAAGAACTATAGCTTGTTTTTGGTTCATATTCCACTTACAAGAACTACAATCTGAACATTCCCTTTGATGAATTCAGGAATGGCCTCTGCAAGGATATCCGAGCCTTTTTGCTCTTCTAATCTACCAATGAATCCTATCAAAGGGATACTTGCATCGACAGGCAACCCCACTTCCGCTTGAAGAGCTTCCTTCAGAAGGCGTTTTGCTGTCATGACCTAAAAAACACAACACCAATAAGCGAAGGCTGTAAGCCGCAAAAATACTAGAAGACTAACATTAATTGAACTAGGAAAGAGATTTGAAAGAATCTTACAGTGGTGGCATTATATTTGACATTGATGTATTTATCTTCGGATGGATTCCACTCTTGGACGTCCATGCCATTCACAATACCAGTTATACCAGTCTTACGGAGGATGTTATCCAACTCCACACCTTTGTCTTCACCAGAAACAAGCTCCTGGGCGTAGTATGGGCTCACTGTTATGACCCTATCTGATTCCAATATTCCAGCTTTCATCCAGTTAATTTTCTTTCCCTTGACAGGCTTGTCATTCCTGCAAGATTTGAAGACTTGTCGTAACTCGGCAAAAGATAGTTTCCGAAACCATTGGAATCGGAAGATTGCATGATATGGAGTATCTAGCAATATAACTTTCAAAAACTCAATCATTCCTACCCATCAAAGAAATCAAAAGAGCTCTTAAATTGATCTGGCAGATTGAGAAGTGAGAAATCTGAAAAAACAAATCTTCCTTGGTAGGCAATGTTGTGTATGCAGAAAGCAACCTGCCATCATTTGGCACACAGTGTTATATCCTAGCAAATAGCCCTAGTCATTTGTCCAAACTTCTTAAGGATGTAGTTGAGCAACTCCAACTGAGATCTTACTTTGGCACTCTTGTACAGCCCCCTAGATTTGTACATGGTCTTCAGATAACAAGGAAGAAGAGCAGTGTGCCAATCATTGGCAATGAAGACAACATTGTCCCCTGCATCGAAGAAAATAGACGTTCTAATCCATTTCTAATGAACTGAAAGAAGAAGGTATGAAATCTGGAAATGGGCCATACCATAAGGTCCAGTGAAATATTCATTGCTATTCAGATCCAAAATTCTTGGTGCCTCCAGAGCAGCCTAAGAACAACATAAACGAATAAGAGCTAAGAGTGCAGAGCTGAGTATACCATTACGCGTAGGGTTATAAAATTCCTAAGTAGGCGATTAAAGAATATAAAACAGGATACAACATGAATTATCACTTCATGAAAAGTAGAAAAAATTAGCCAGTGGATGATTTGCTCTCGTGCAGAATAAAAAGCCGTGCAACTTTGCAGCACAGGGCAGACTTTTGCCTTAATGGCTAATGGCTCTATGACTGATTACTTCACCAATTTATCATATAGCGGGCAGTTATAATGCACCTACAAGTTATCATTTTCTGCTGTCTAGCAAAGGAAAATCATTCATCCGATTAACTAAAATTGTAGGCTAAGTAAAATAACTTACTTGGCAAAACAAACTGAATCTAAGTTGGTTGTCCTTGTAATCGTCCCCTGTCTTAGGCCCGTAGATCTTAGAGCCAGTTTTACCCCAAACCTTTGGAAGTTCAGAAATTCAAGAGTAGTCAGAACTAGGATCGATCCAACCATTACCAGGTCTATAGATACTCCAAAGGAAGTTATAGTTAGCTGACTAAGGAGTAAGGACAGAAATAAACCTTTTCCAGGAACATTGGGTGATCCACGAAAACACGATCAACACCCCGTTTGTAGCAGTGGAAGTAACGAACTGTCTCAATTCTATCTGCAACTTTTATCTGCAGTGCAGAAACTCTTACTATTTAGAGAAACTAATCCCAAGAGTTACACCCTTGAGTCAAACCTGCATCGGAAAGACAGAATTCCTGAATAGAATGTACCTCAATCACTACTTTAGTATCCCATGCGTCTTGGTACTGGTCATGGCGGGGGGACACTGTCATAACACGGTGCCCATTGGCCTAGACAATGTTTAGGCACAGAGAAAGGTTAAGTATTCGTTGTTATTCTAAACAACTTGGTCAATTACCACGAGAAACAAAGAAAACGATTGAATTACACTTGCAAATGAAAGAAACAATGGAGCAGGAGATGTATGCTTACCGCCAAGGCTGGTGGCAATCCTCCAAGAACGTCGCCAAGTCCTCCAGTTTTGCTCCATGGACCCACCTCGGTTCCGACGAAAACAATATTCATCCCACTTTGGCATCTGATGGCGCTTGACGGTCTGTGACAATTAGTTCTGTGTCCAGTTTTTCCCCGGTGTTGAATCGGAATTGCTTTTGCATTGCTTCTGAATTGTAGCAAATCCAACTTGTTCATAGATTTTAACGAACTGTGAGCAGTGGTTTGGTTCCTGATCAGGCCCATCTGTGCCAAGTTTGTATAACTTTTTGATGTATAAGACCCTCTGGTGTTGACATTTGAGCTTCTCGACAAAAAACATGACGCATTCACACATGCCATTTCTAATTTCCTTGCTCTGACAAAAGAACAAAAAAAAAACAGTAGTTCAGAGTTCAGACATCAAAGAGTATTCACCAAGCACAGGGCTTTGTTACGTAAATCAAAATTCATATCAATCTTAACAAAATAAGCGAGATCATCGTATATGGTGCACGATCACATTCAGACTAAAAGCTAGTTAGTAGAACTGCAGTCTACAAGAAACATAATTGAACTTATTAATGAAAAGGAGTTAAGGAGAGATAATTACAAGTAATTAAGCTGCGAGCTAGCAAACTAAAGCTAGGGACAACAGCTAGCAGTTCGTTCGATCGTGTGTCTAGCTAGTGCAGAAGGATGAGAACACAAACAAAGGAGGGTGATGCAGCAAGCAGCATGGGGTTTGAGATCAAGTACCACCAGGAAAGAAAAAAAAAGGCCGAGAAAATATCTCACTAGCAGTTCATTAGTGATTATCTAATGTGAGAGAATATCGGAGAAGAGAAGTGGCAGCAGTTACACAATATGGAGAGAGAGAGAGAGAGAGAGAGAGAGAGAGAGAGAGAGGTCACTAATAAGCGCAGCCTGTTGGAGGCTTTGGTGAAATGCGGCCGTAGGTGAGAATGAAGAAGCTTTCCAGTACTTATCGTCTCCATTTGTAGTGGGAGTTTGAGTGCCTTGAAGTTGGTGTTGCGGACTCCGTTCATAGCACGTGGCATGGAGTTCCCAATCAAAATGTTACTCCACTCTACTAGCACCTGAAGATATTTATTTCGCGCGTTGTTCAAAAAGTTCACGTGTGGTGAGGTGATTGGGGACTCGGGATGGCCAATTTTTCCCTACTTACTCCACGCAAATAAAAAATCAATGCGGGTGGATTATTGATCTTTGTCTCTCATCTCTTAACAAAAGTGAATGAAATGTTTCTATCGTGAAATTTATTAGGTACGTAAATTGTTGGGAGTACCATATTGACAACACCACATACTCACATAGGGAGAAATTTTTAGTGCCGGGTGGGTACCACGTGGTGCCCGCTTCAGTATATTTGGGCCGTCCATTTCTATTTTGGATGGCTTGGATTTGAAGAGAGATAGAGAAGAGAAAGAGTTTAAATCTGAACCGTCCAACACACTTTTAAACGGCCCAGATGTGCTAGCTTCAGGGCACCACGTGAACACGGCCACATCCTGATACCGAAAAATTTCTCCCAGGTAGGATGTGAGTGTTGAATAGCTGAGGCTACCATATGGGACGTGGGGTCGGAGTGGTATCATCTTGATCTAAATGGGGAATATGCGATGAATTTGTACGGCTGAAGTCCGCCGTGGTAGGAAACGATGCCCCCAAGACCCCACCCCCACGCCCTTTCGTCCCCTCCAACTGCTAGAGTCCAATCCCTCCTATGTTAGGCCGACATGCAATGCCTTAAATGATCGATCTTCTGTGCAACTAGCTAGATTCAACCTGATTTCATGACCCCATTGACCCCATCGAAATTTGATATTAAGTTTTATGCGTGGAGGACTTTAAGGGATATTTTGATGGAATTCGAAGTTGAAACTGTAATTCAGGTTTAGGTGTGTTTACACTCAACTATCTATTGGATGTTTGTTTTTTTTTTTTTTCCTTTTCCATTCGAGTAAGTTTCTATGCTTATCTCGTTTTTCCCTCGATGTATCCTTTTCGAGTTTATAAAAATTTCGTTTGCAGAGCAAAAAAAAAAAAATTCTATTGGCCGGGCGGAATGTAGAATATGAAATTATCACAAGGTTAATAATATGAGGTAGTGCGTAAGATTGACCGTCTAGCTAGTAGATATTTCATGCATCCATTGGTTCTGCTAAATTATTTCCTCAATTGTTGTGTTTCAATTACAGTAGATGACCTCCCACGAGATTCGCAAGTTAATCTTATGTCCGCGACTCCGCGGAGCTGAATGGTTTTACTGTGGTTGAACACAGCCCTACAGCAGTTTTTCTTCCTTCTCATTCATCGTGAATAAATTACACTACTCCGAATTTTCTCCCCAGCACTAGAACCTATTGGAGATTAAAATTTTCCGGAAGGAATAGAATTAGTCGACTATGTAAAAATCACTCTGGCTTAGTTTATTTTGGACTAGTGTTTCCGTGCCTCTATATATGTCATTTCCTCCTGCTTACGCCACAACCTGGCCTTTAAATATAAGGTTGGAAACCCCAAGCGTAGGGGCTAAGATCGTCGATAGCATAATAACTGGAAAGTCCGGAATCGTACCCATAGATAATCAAAAATAACTTAATCGGATTATAGATTTTATACGGTAGGATTTCGGCGTTTAAGACGGCCAACTTTGGTGTTACTTTGAAAGTGGAAATGCTAAGGAAAAGAGACTAGAAATAAGGTTTGAAACTAACGAAAATAGGCAGTGAGGTCTAGGGGATCAAACCGCCCAATGACTTAGTTGATTTAACCGTTTCTTTCTAACAACTCCAAGCCAAGACATAGACAATCTTAACTCGAAGCACTCAACATTAAAAGTCAAGCATAATCATGGTATTAGCTTGGAAATGACTTAATCTCGTTTGGAAGACATTTAACTCAAACGCCGGGAGAGTTAAAAGCCCCAAGCCCTGTGTGTAAAACGAAGGTTAAAACTCCGAACAACACACAGTCAAAGAAGGTATTAGCCTTTTGGTTTGGCGGAAATTTAGAGATTAAGCCTTCTCCTTGCTAAGGTCATGATCAAGTTATAGAAAAGCCATTAAAACAACTAAGTCATGGGAAATATATCACCCCATGACCAAGCCTAATTGACTACTCACACAGTTAAAAAACAAGGCATGAAGCCAAAAAGAGACATGAGAATTAACCGATAATAAATGATAATAAACTTGATTTTATAGAAGATCCAACAAGTAGCTACAACATTAACAAGTGAGAAAATAACATATGACAATTATCTTAAGGAGTTCTTGAAGGAAATACACTCAAAAGCTTGAAAGACTAATAATGGAGTTCCTAGAAAGCAAAAGAAAGACTTAGGCCTAAAAAATACTATAAATGGCCACCTTTTCCATAAATGGAATGCAAGCCTATTTATAGGGCTTGCAAAATATCTATTACAAAAGACTAAAAGGTCCCTAAAATATCCCAAAAATATTCCATAAGTGGAAACTTTCCAAAAATGAAAGGTTGAAAAAGTTAACAAAAATTTGCAGATTTTTCCATGCAGTACCGGTACTGGAAATCTCTCAGTACCGGTACCAGGCTTCAACGGGCTGGGAAAACTGCTAACCTCAAATGGCTAACCTCACCGACTCTCGTCTCCTTTGAATTTTCAACCTTTCCCAGAAAAGAGCTGCAACTAACAAGAATACTAACAAGCATCCAATATTACATATTCTTGGTGCTTAAATCCTCCAGTATGTTGTGTTTGTACATATATGTTGTCATTTTTATGCGATATTGCACATAAGGTAGGTTTTTGTGTATCTCAGGTAATTCGTATAAATAAGGCACGTTTGAACGCCAAGGAATGCTCCGGATGCAACGAAGTACTCAAGGCCACGTGCCACCCTATTGTGGTGCTCAAAAAGATGGTTTAAAGGTTGTTTGGGACACCCAAGGGTCAAGGGAATTGAAGGACATGTAAGGATTTTACCAAAGCTATTCATTTTCCGACCAGCTGAGAGTAGAACCATCATAACTTTTGATGTACAAATTATCTTGGGTCCAAACCACTTGGGTTAGAAAGTAGACTCGACAAGCTTTTCAATTGTCCAAAAAACACCCAAATTCGAGTTCAGGAATGTCCGGAGCGAGCCTGCAAAGTTCTCAAAAATTTGTCAAGCAAAGCCGGTACCGGTATTGAGAAATTTCCAGTACCGATACCCACTGTCTAGACAGCAAAAAATCCAGCCCGTTGATGCTTGGTACCGGTACTAAGGAATTTCCAGTACCGGTACTGCCTAGGAAAAATCTGCAGATTTTTATAACTTTTTGAACATTCCATTTATGGAATGTTTTCACTTATGGAATGTTTTTGGGATATTTTGGTGGACTTTTTGGGCCTTGTAACTTAACTTTTAAGCCATATCTAGATTTGTATGCCTTTTATGGAAATGAGGGGTCATAGTTAGCTTTAAGCCTAAGTTTCTTTCATGCTTTCTAGGATTTCTATTTGGTGTTCTGTAGGTTTGGAACCCGCGATGAGTTGCTTATGTGTAGATCTCGCGTGAGCGGGAGAGGTGAGATTGGTCGATGGTTAGTAAGAGGAAAGGAGGAGTAATCTTGTGGGGTGAGGGAAGGAGCAAGAGGTACAGAAGAGACAAAGGCAGCGTGTCCCTTGTTTCCTTTTGCAGGGCTAATGTCTGGCTTTTTCTGAATTGAATGAGTGAGGTCACCTTTTCTCTGGGGAAGAATATTCTTCTTCCTCAAATTCAATGCTCACACACTCTTTTCGGAAAAAGTCAGCTTTGGCAAATCAGGGGTTTTTTATAGGGCACCTGGGCCTAGATTAGACTTAGGACGATGCTCCTATGGAACCCCAACATGTGTCCCTCATGTACCTCTGGATCTTGGAGAAACTCGTCCTCCCGCGGACTCTTTTCTGCGAGAGAGCTCGATTCTCCGTGACAGGACCTCTATCCCAAGCCACCAAGCCACAAGAAACTCCCCTATTCCCGCTGAAGCAAGGTCGCGACCTGCGGCGATTGTGTTCCTATCACGAAGCTCCTCTTGTACCCTGCCCTTGCTGCCAGGATGAAACTCTAGGGACTCTTTAATTGTTAAACATCAGCGACTCGTGGGGCTTTACCCATAGCCCTGCATTGCTAAAGCTGTCTTGAGGCCCAATTTCCTCTTCTCGCGTAGCTGGCGGACTTCCGCAGGGATTACTCCTTCCGCAGAAGTTCTTCGTGGGTGCTTCCTTCAAGCTTTGTACACGTGTCTCCCTTCGATTGATCGGTCAACTATTCTTTCTTAGGTTAAGGTTTGATCAAGGCTTCTCTTCCGTGCGGACCCTATTGCCACGTGTCTGCAGCTAATTGGAGGGTTAAATAGTCTCCTCTGGTGAAGGGTTAATGATTTTGACCGCACCTACATGTTCTTTGTCTTTCAAGCTTTCAATCTTCAAGAACTCAAGTAAGTTTATGTGTTTTGATATTTTCTCATGTATTAATGTTGTAGCTACTTGTTGGATCTTCGTTAATATCAAGTTTATTTTTGTTTATATCGGTTAAATCTTATGTCTTCAATTACCACCATGCTTAGTTCTTATGTCATGTATGAGTAGTCGATTAGACTTGACCATGGGGCGAATAACACTTCGTGACTTAAGTTAATTTTGCTCTTCTCAACTTAAGACTTGAGGTTTGGTTTGTAAATGTGTGTGGTTGGCCTTTTATGTAACAAAACTTGTCGATGTTAATTTCCTGTGATCATGTGCTCGCACACATGATTTCGGAGCGATGTCTCGGCTTGTGTTTGCAAAAGAACTTTAGAACTTGCTCATTTTCCAAACTACACTTCTAGTTTTTTATTGGTTTCACGGCTAAATTCTCCAGTTGATAGTCTATGTCATGCGATTCAATCGTGCTTTTATTGAGAAAAGTTGATTGGTTTAAGTTACGGGTGTTAAGAACTTTTATGCCTTACCGCTTGTTAAATCTAGTAAAAACTCATTTCTAGTCTTTTTCATAAGAGTATTTTCACCTTTCAAAGCAAATCCAAAAGTTGATTGTGTAAACGCCCCAAAACTCTTATACCTACAATCCGAACAAGCTATATTGAATTTCTCTGTAGGTACGATCCTAGACTTTTCGGTTATTATTGTGACAATGACCTAACCCTATGCTTGGGATAATTAAAGCTATTTCACCGGTTATGTTGTGGCGAAGCAAATACCATCCAGCTAGTCTTTTGCCTCTTTAGTTTCCCTCCCCATACAGGAATTTCGCTTGGGTAGATTGATTGATGAATCCACTGAGCTAGTACTGTAAGCCTTTCCACCAACCAAAGGAATGCAATTCTTCACCCTCCAGCCAACAACAACGCAAACCAGAACAAGGCATGCTTTATTGCCCGGCCCACCTACCACAGATGAGCAACGTACTACTCTAACGCATGGAAGCATTGGAGGTAGCTAGCTGTGATTGTTGCTAATAATTCCGACCACAAACATTACCAAGAAGCCTGAAAGGTGGACCGCGCGGTAAAAATGTGCAAGATGCACAACGTGTATGCTTCCCATTTGGCAACGTGTATGCTTCCCATTTCTGGCTCGTTGCATAGCTTAACTTGAGACTCTGAGAGCAAAAGTGTATGCTTCCCATTTGGCAATTGCCATAAAAAAAGATGCTTTTAACCAATAAATACACCAATGGGGATCACATTTACAGGCCATTTATTAGCGCAAGTCTGTTGACACAGACAAAGGGTGCACAGATCATGCACAAATTTCAATGTGAGGTCCATTACGGGTCCCACACAAAAAATCAAAGACATTCATTAAATTTAAAGCATTTTTTCAAAGGCTCCAATGAAAAATCAATTCAATCCGATACCTATAAGTATTCGATCTAATCATATAAGTTTTGATTAAGGTTCAAAGCTGAATGAAAAGTTAAATGATTAAATCTAGTACTTCTAGGTATCTGATTTAGCTAATTTTTTTTGCGGGAATTCTTGAAAAAATGTTTCAAATTTAATGAACGGCTTGAATCATTTGTGTGGGACCCTTAATAAGCCCCACATCGAGATCTGTGCACGATCTGTGCACCCTTTGTTTGTGTGAATAGCATCTCTCCATTTATTAACCCATTTGTAAGTGCCCCAGCTCACTTGATGGCCCTCAAATAACACGTGTCATGTTCATATGGGATTTTTTGGGTTTGCTGAAATGGGAAAACAGGTCTGGGAGCAACCCGACCAATCTTGTTCACAGAAAAGGGGACTAATAAGGACAAATAATGAGAAGTAGAACTGGGTAACCGAGAATATGAATTGGTCAAATACACTCTCTTCCACCACTATTGTGGGGGCTCTCACATTGAATTACAACCACAAATAAATAAAGAGTGCTTGAAATTGACGATCCAAGAACCAGTACGGGTTTTTGACAGAAGCTAGAAGCTACAGGGAAAAAGAAAACGTGACCCTCGTGCCCATTGATTAAGACCCGGGCCGCGAAAATGACGCAAATCAATAACCACCAATCAAATGCTCTGTACGGTGGTGTTTCCCTCCTCACCGGTGGGCTGTCACCAACGTTTCAATGAACCTCAAACCGTCGAATCTTGGCGCGAATTTCTCTTCGTTTGATGATGACGTGTGTAAACCGGTAACATCACTTTGCACCGATGATGGTGACGACAAGGAAGAAGAAGAAATCCAACTCTGAAAATATAAGATTATGCAACGAGCATTAAGAACATCATCATTCTTGAAAAAAAGTCATCAGCAAAGAAATGTCAAAAGCCATAGGAAGATTTAATTTGAATTTTCCTAGATTGTGCATGTAACAGATATTCAAACAATTATCTCAATCCAGAAATCTTGAAGATGGCAAATCCCAAATATAACAGAGGATGGCGTTAGCCCTTACATCATCTGACTCGAAAAGTTTTGAGATTCTTGGGACTCGAAATTTAAAAGTAACAGCCCCTTTGATCGAGGGATTTGATAACAAAAGAAAAGAAAGGATTAGAGTTTGTTGCCAAATCGCTCATTCAGATTGTGAGTAACTTGGCCAGGAACAGAGAGAGAAGCGCAAAGATGATATCTTTTTGATTGGCTCTTTCGATTTCTCGTCAAATCTCATCAATTGGGGTTGGGGAGAAGGCTTACCTTTCTCATAATCCAATTTAACATTTTCGCGAAAATAAAATGCACAATGAGAAGATAAAATACGCACTACCTTAGGAGGAGAAGGGTTGGAAGCGTGATGATGGTGGCAAGCGGTGGAGGAGGATGCGAGCGCCACGGTGGATGCAGCGAGCGCCGACGCAACGAGAGTGCAGGAGCCCTTCATCTCTCCGCCGTCCGGTTAGCCTAGTCTGGATCTATTCGATACTCCCTCAGGGAAAAAGCAACAGCAAAATGGACGAAATCCGACGAGTTTCGCCGGATCCCGACCACCACCTCCACCTCTATATCTCTCTCTCTCTCTCTCTCTCTCTCTCTCTTGTCCCTTCTGAAAGTACTACTACGTCGGATTCCCTTTTGCCAGGTTTTATAGACTGGTGGTTAATGGCTAATGGCAAAAATCGCACGCTTCCCCCTACTTTGTTTTTGTGAGTAAGTAATAGTACTCCTAGATTGTAGCTTTATTTTTAGTTTCGCCTGCACATCGGAAGTCCTCCTTCGTCACGTTTGGAGTATTGCGGCGTAACAGATATACCGGTCCAATTAGATAACGCCACGCGTCCTCTTGGGGCCACCATTAGCGAATCTTTATCGTGCAAGCAAGCAAGCCAACGGCGTAAATTCAGCAATGAAATGGATTCTCCACCGCCCAAGTTTTGGATCAGAGGAGACAATCTTGATCGGAATTATTTATTTGGTGCAATCAATAGCTTAGTTGTTTGGATGTGTTTTAAGAAATGTATTGATAAGTGGATATTCTTACTGGTATTAATGTATAAGAAAACTTGAACCCTTATATTTACCAATGGATGGTCTCGATCTGGATCGGAGAGGAGCCGGCTTCATTTAGCAAGTTATACTCTCTTCTTTTCTTTTTCTTTTTTAACTAGAGTTTATATATCTATTCATCAAAAAAATTTAGAATAAAGTATTCCAAAAAAGTATTAGAAGGAAAGTTTATAAGCATTGGTGACTTGTGGGGGAGTGACACCTCTGTAGTCGAAAATAAAATCCTACGAATTGTGCCTTTCATTGTTGGAATATTGCAAATTAGTATATTTTTAAAATTCAACTGTTTAGTATATAATTTATGTCGTGGCTAGCTAGCCACAGGGCAGAATTGATATGTTGATGCTTTTAGTTTGGACTTTGGAAGCTAATAATTGTTGGTTTGCAAGTACCTATTGATAGAATAAAAATACTAGAGCAACTTCATTCAAAACAATTTGTTTTTAAAAGTGTGTTCAGGTACTTAAAGTATTTTTCAAATTAAATATGATGTATTGTGAGGGAGTGACATGTCTTGTAAATTGAGAATAAAGTACTTAAAAAATAAGAATATTAGCGGAACGGGACCTTAACTCATAAAATTGATAAGCTCGTGCCACAATGCCAAATAAAAATTCTAAACTCATGTAATTTCCCGAATTTAAAAAAAATTATCAACTTTTTCCGAATTAAAATTCGTCCCGAAGAAATTGGGATAAGTACATGGGAACTAGCCTTGTTTGTTAGGAGTGCTTTAAAGAAAATTTCCAAATTGGCCGAACAGGAAGATGGGAAACACTAACAGACTTGCTTAACACGTTTTTTTTTTTGGAATCCTAAACCTATTAGTACTAGAAAATTGGCATTCCTCCAGGATTGGACAGCATATATATATAGTAGTTCTTCTCTATATAAATGCCAAGGACCCATATCCTCTTCGCAGCAAATACTATCTCTTTCTTTTTTATCTGCGCAGTTAAAACTATCTCAAATTCTCAGTTAGTAATTGTTTTCGCCGTCGGTGTATTTCGAATCTCAAAGCTTCGTTTGCGGTTGTGTGATAATGGCAGCTTTAGGCTCACCAGATGTTGTCTGTGCTGATAACATGGGGGATGAATTAGGAATGTCTCTGCCTTGTGTCAATGCTGAGAAGATGAATATCAAAAACAGAGTTATTTCCAAACCACTTGAATCGCAGAAATCAATTGTCTCCGCATCAGCAGTATTGATGGAATTTCGCAAGCAAATTGCTTTGGCGTTCTCACCCACATTCGAGGGACTTCAGCCTTTCGAGACCGTTCTCTTCGACTGATTAGCTTACTTTATAGCAGTTCATAAAATTTTGTGTTTTAGTTCTGGTGAATTTTGAGACTCAATTGTCTAAGTTCTTTGAGTTGATTAATTTGAAAGTTCGAACCCACATCTATCTTCATAGATTTAACTCTTGTTTACCTATTATTGCCCTCGAGAGCCATGTTAGCATTGTCCTAATTTTTTGCAATTCCATAATGTAAAAGAATAATAAGTAAATTGGCCAAAAAAAAAAACTTTTGCAAAAGTCTTCTACAGAACACTTAACCTGAATGGATATGATAGTATCATTTCGGTTGACTTCTTGCAGACTAATTTTGTTCAAATAGACTTGCACAAACTAGTTTATAGTACAAATAACTACGACGGAGAGGCTTTTGAAAGAAAAAAAAACAACTACGATAGACCGGCAGAAGAACTCTTATCAGCCTTGCTTTCTTAGAGAGATCAAAATCTATGAATTTTTACTTTTGGTTATACTTACAGTAAGAGTCATATGGTTTAAACTTAGGGAATAGAATTGGACTATTTGAGCTTTTGTGTAAAAGGTCATAGATTATGATTTACATAATTTACGTTCTAACAAAATAGTTTATGGTACGACTAAATAAAAAAAGACAACTCTCTGTGCTGTGATGCTTTAGATTTGAGTTAACAGGATAGTATCAATATTGCTACAATGTAACCAACTAACTCACAAACATCCAAACAACAAGAGGAAAAAAAGACCACTAGGTCGGTGCTCCATAGCTCAAGCCAAAAAATTCCGAATTGAATTAACTCCAGAGGTCTTTTGCCCCCCAAAAGTAAAGCCAAGCACCCAAAATTCATGGGTTTATATAGGAGAATGAGATGAACGAGCTTGGGTCGAATTTTATGTTTTGCTGGGATAGAAGAGTGGGAAGGACGACCAATGTAGCAGCCATCGTTGAACATGATCATAAGGTTCCCACCCGCGCGCTGTGGAATATTCGGTTGTAGGGTGTTCTTGCGAGGTAGCCACTGTCCATAATGAGCACTCCATCGCCACAAGCCCACAAATCCAAGGATGATTAGTTAACAAATGGCGTCCTCCACACGACATTTAATGCAAACGGATTTGAACTCGCGACGATGGGGATGAGAGAGAATTTCACCCCGTACTTTTGCAACAATCTGAAGAAAAAGATCATATGGGCTGATTCTGCAGTTCCATGTGTGGGATTGAAGGAAAGAGCAAAAAGACCCCCCCAAAAAAAAAAAAAATTACAGTAATTAAAGAAATCTCGTAAGGTGGTCGACCTTATCCCGGGTTTGACGTCATTCTATTACTCGTTTTTTAACGGGACAAATGCTAGTACTAGTTGAAGGCCATCCAATTTTGACCTAATTTTCTTGCTTTTAGGCTATAAAGGGAAATATGCTAAAGCTTATCTAGTTCTCACTTGGCCACCGCATCGGATCTGGCATCATCATCATGCCCATTTGGATTTGCCATCCTCACCAAAGTAAATAAAGGAGATTATTATTTTTATTTTTATTTTTATTTTTAAGGTTTTCCCAAAATTGTGATTCAAATAATCATAGCTTGCAAGATGCATTAAATATTGGTTTTCTAGGAAAGGCAAGCAGCATAAACATTTTATAAAGGAGTACTCAAAACATTGCAAGTTCATGCACGTGACCCTTATTCTACCAAACTAGTACAGTAAAAAAAGAAAAGAAAAGGTGAGGCGGTGGAAACAGTCCGATCTTCTATGTCCCGAAAACATTTGTGCTTTTGTGCCAATGTTTCTTTTGGCTGTTGAATTATGTGATTTTTTTTACTCCCTCCGTCCAAAAATGATTGTCCGGTCCGCAAAACGGAGTGATAAAAATAATATAATTTTTTTAGAAAAAATTCAAACTTTTTTCACAAATTAAAAATACTCATTGATATTTAGTAAGTTGTTAAAAAACTTTTGATTTTTTCTTGCAAAAATTGTATTATTTTTAACACCCCGTTTTGCGGACCGGACAAACATTTTGGGACGGAGAGAGTATGTTTTAAATTCAATTGCCGAAAAACTTCTCGGCACATAAATTTTCGACACAATAGTTCCTGTCCCAATGGAAACTGGAAAGTGATTTTTAGAGTATCCATATAGTCCATGTTTGGCTTTCTTATTCAGTACGTAGTTGTATGATATGAAAAACTTTAGCATTTGTCTTCTAATATAACTTTAAAAAAGAGAGAAGAATCGGTTGCCAAATTGAAGGCGTAAATTATGTGGTGCCTTTTACCGTCAGATTCATACCTACTGCCCGTCTTGTGGCCCCAAGAGCCATAATTTTCTCATGCAGCATGATAGCATCCAAGTTCCAAATTCCGAAGACGGCACGCTCTGCCTTTTCCTTTTACTCTTTCAATAAGATCCGTTCAACATGTGGAACCCCTCCATCCAGATTTTTCCCTCAAAGTAAAATCAACTCTCATAAATTCTTAGTCGCAAAGTCTTTCAAAATGATATTTGCTCTCGCTCTCAACTTTCACTTTATGCTCGCGCTCTCAATCCTTATACTCACAAATTCCAATTGTTGGAGAGGTTTTTGAAAAAACGCTTTTACATTCACGTTTGCGCTTCCGTACTCGCATCCGCTCGCCCATTCCTTAAAGCATGCGCGTCTTGAAAACTGGTGGTGGCTCATTATTTTAATGCAGAAATTAAGCGTGAAGTACCTCCACCGGTGGTCTTTTGATTTTTTGTAAGGTAGATCCAAATCACTGCTACTAAAGAAAGGGTGTTGGCCCAGTAGTATTCGGCGGCTAAGTTGACGGTTTGACCATAATTTTCAGAACCAGTCTCGCACGCCTTTCTCAACAGCAATGGGAAACAGCTACGAATCCAACCAAATCCCATTCCTTTCCAAATTCACTCCTCTCTCCTTCTCCCTCTCTATATATAGTGATTTCTTCCAATGACGTACTTCTAAAATCAAACTTCTCTCTTCCCTTCCCTGCCTAAAACTCTCATCCCTTCCCTTCTTCAATCCTCTCTCTCTCAATCTTTCTTTTTTAATCAATCAGAGCACTCAAGGGGTATATTTAGAATCACTCAGGACAGGATGAACTCGATATTCAGTTCGTTCGATGCGGTTTGTGCTGAAATCTTGGGCCAGAGTGTCAGAGCTTCATTAAAACCTTATAGTTGGAGCAAGTGCGACGGGGGCGTTAAATCTCATCAACAGAGCAGGGAGATTATAAAGACGACGGAGAACAACAGTGGTAATAGTAGCACAACAGAAGGGAAATCGTCACCGCCACCAGCAGCAGCCGCCTGCACTAGGAGGAGTAGGCAACAGCAGCAAAAAGGGGCGGCTGCACGATTTGCGCCGGAGTTAGACGGGTTGAACTGCTTCGAGACCCTTGTCTCTTTCTAAACGAAGATGAAAAAGCACCTTGGTAGCAGCAGTAAATTAGAACTGCAAGATTTTGATCATGTGTTTTAACAGGGCCAGGGAGATACAAATATGTGCAATTAGGGATATCTATGTGGTATGGAAAAATCTGATGCCCTTAGTGATTTTTCTCCATTCTTTTATTGATTGAAGTTTAGTTTTTCTTGTAAAAAAGAAGAAGTTTAGTTTCGGTTGGACAACAGTTTTTCATGCTCATTCAAATCGTGTATTATACCAGTTGAAAAAGATTGCTATGTAATATTGGTTCGTCTGTTGCTTTCTATCATACGTAAAAAGAAATCAGTCTCATCTCGGATGAGTTCTTCAAATACTCCTACTATATATTGTGCAAAAGCATCAAACAAATCATAAACAGGTGTAATATGAGCGTAGTAAACGAGAATTCAACCAAACCGCATAATAAGGTGTTAAAACTGTGGCTCACATGTTAAGTATGAATAGATACTAAGGAGTTCTAGAAAAAAGGCCAAATGCCAGAGCATAGTGGAGCGATGGCATCTAGCCCATTGCCGATGATCGATCCAGTGAAAGTAGATCGGACCGAAGGCCTAGGCGCTTTGTAATTGGGGGGTGCGACACCCCCCGCGGTATGGTATGGTATCGTACAAAGGTATTTTTGGGATACAGGCTAAATTCGATTAGGGTTAGAATAAAGTAGTTATAAATACTCTACGTTGTAAACCTTAATTCATAATATGATAATAAAGAACAGCAACCACTCTTGCTTCCGTGCACGTACCCGCTTTTGAAAAATCACGTATATCTTTGTGTTGATTCTTTACTGTTTATACTCGTAAATCGTGTGTGTGTGTGACGATCCTAACATAAGAGAAAGAGAAAAATACAAACAATTAAACGAGACACATATTTACGTGGTTCGGTTTATTGGGGTTGTAAACCAACCCCACGAACGGTCACACAACAAAAGGCTTCCCTAATCACGAAAAACAAAGCTCAAAGAGCTACAATTCAGTATGCTCTCTCAAATCTCCTTAGGCCGCTCTCAAAGTGTGTAACTCTCACCAAGCATTAAAACCCTAAAATATGTTTTTATAGAGGGTTACAAAATGACGCGGTCCATCTAGATGGCCTACACAAAACCAAGTAAAAAAACCTCCAAATTTGACCCTAGCCCTTTGGGGGAATGAGACCCCATCCGGACAAAAACAGCTACAACCTAGGGTTTTTATTAGTCGAGACGATTGTTTGAACAGAAGTGACCACCATTTAGACGAAAAATACTGCAAATGCTAAAAACGTAAAATCATGCCAAATTTCTACAATATAAAGGCAAGGTCACATTGTCACGCTTTGAGGCGCCGTCAAAGCCGATATCTGGTCATCAAGGAGCGGTCCAAATCAGGCAAGACGGGTGGTCTCATTCGAGATGACAAGGGTATGTGGGTAGTGGGTTCCATCAAAAATTCTCTTTTACTAGTTATGACTAAGTGCTGGGCTTTACGGGGAAGGCCTCAAGTTAGCAATTGACAGAGAGTTGAAGGGAATCCTTGTCGAGACGGATGATCTATAGCAACTGCCCAGCTGCTCCAAGATGATAAACTTGGGAATCATGAACTTAGCAAAATTATATTTGATTGCAGGTCAATGCTTCTCGAGAGTGAAGTGAAACATGAGAAGCAAATTTTTGTGCCAACGCATTGGCTTGCTAGTCTCTCTTTACCTCAATATAGTCTATGTAGCGGACCGAACTCAACTCTGGCTTCGCCGGGGCTCAGCTACGCCGAGACATGCCGATCGTCGGCTTTGCCTTCACTTTGCGTCCAACAACGGAAAGAACCATGTCAAGCTCGGCCACCTTTGGGAGGTGGCCCCGTAGACGATTTTTGCCTGGCCCAAAGTCCCTTTAAGCTCGGCTACCCTTCAGGCTCGGCTACCCGCGCGATCTTACGGGCCGCGCGATCTTACGGGCTCGGCCACCTGCACACTCACGTGTCGCCCCGCGTGCTGAGGCGGTTACACCAAAGGATAATCATGAGCGCACGTGGAATGTGCCAGCTCACACCAAAACGGTTACCAGATTCATCCGGTGACGTCACGACGATGCCGCCTGGCCCGCGCAAGGCACGTGCCCGTGCTTGGAGAGCAAGTCAGGGAGGCTCTATAAGTACCAAAGGATAACGCCTCCGGGAAGGTACGCACTCTCATACGCGATTACTCACTCAAACCCTAGTTTCTCTTCTCGCTTCCTACACATACTTATCCTCTCGCCGGAGGGCCTTGCCGGGCAACCCCCGGCCAGGTCTTAGTCGTGCGTTCATTGTGCAGGCGGCGTGGAGAAGGCAAGGAGACCACTGAACCAGCGGAGGAAGGACTCGAGCCAGAAGAGATCACGGGCCACACAATTGGTGAACCCGACGTGAAACCTTCTCAGCTTCTGATCCAAACGGCTCAAACGCTCTTCCAAATCACCTTCCTCTCAAAAAGACAGTCAAAAACTCAATGGCAATGGGTGGAGATCCACCAAACGTTTTAGTTTCGGGGGCCAAAGACACCAGTAGAAACGCAATTCTCCCACCGTTTTTCGAAAGGCACATGTCCATCTCACTCCCCCCAGATTCTGGGCTTTCTCCGGCCGTGGACGACATAACGGCGGCCTACATCCGCCTTCTGCAACGACGAGACGACGAAAGGGACAATGAACTTGCAGCGCTAAGGGCGGAGATGGCGCAGATGAAGCAACATTTACAGGACGTAACCCCAGCCGCCTCCAGATCTACCAGAGACAACGTTGCTTTTAGGCAACAAAGGCCTCCGATCCACCAGTGCTTAAGGGACCAATGAAAAAAGAGCCACAAACTAGAAGGTCCAGCTGTGATGGTCGACCTCAAAAGCCGATTCACGAGGACCAGCTCATGAAGTTCACTGAATCTCCCTTCTCAAAAAAGATCCAGGCCGAGCTTCAAAAACATGGAGTACATTTGCCAAAAGACTCACGAAGAATTCTTGGCCGAGCATGACCGACCTCTGCAACGCTGATTCCAGTCACACCCGTGTATCACCGTCGTACAAGATTGATCTTTAGTTCGGCTCAGAGATTTTAGCCGCCATCGCTTCGGCCACCATGACAACCGAGAAGCACCCCAAGACATACAATTATGCCGAACCTAAACCCCACACTACGGTTGGGGCTTATGCTTTGGCTCGGATTGAGCAGTTTGACGTTAGAACGTACGATCCGGAATCAACACGAAAGCTGATCCAACGGTTGACACTTTCTCCATCAAAGACCTTCATATCCGTCCGCCAACTCTCTGTGTTCAAGGCTACCGCACTTCGGCGACATAGCCACGAGAGCAACTAAGTTTTATCTGACACGATCAAGGCACTGACCGAGTTTGCTAGATTTGGTCATGTTTGGTTCGGCGCAGACGACGTTCATGCGAATGGTTACAAGCAATTGACCTATGCTGAAGTTGACGTTCCTCTCTACGGCTGAGTACAACCACAATTTCAATCCAAAGTATTCCTCCACACCGGCATAGGCCGAGCATCTAAACGATGACTTCGGTCACACCTATACAAACGGCGTTTGCGCCATCAACGGCCTTCGGCCAACCCTCAACCGTCGAGGCTTTTTAGAGTCCAATCGACTGTTCGGTGCTTGCGCCATCAATGGCCTTTGGCCAACCCTCAACGGCCTTCGGCCAACTCTCAACCGTCGGGGCTTTTTAGAGTCCAATCGACTGTTCGGTGCTTGCGCCATCAACGTCCTTTGGCCAACTCTCAACCGTCGAGGCTTTTTAGAGTCCAATCAGCTGTTCGGCGCTTGTGCCATCAACGGCCTTTAGCCAACCCTTAACCGTCAGGGCTTTTTAGAGTCCAATCAACTATTAAGCACTTGCGCCATCAACGACCTTCGTATCAAGTCGGCCAACTCTTCAAACCGTCGGGGCTTTTTAGAGTCCACACGACATTCGGCGCTTGCGCCATCGCGTTCAGCGCTTGCGCCATCAAAGACCGTATCAATCGGCCAACTTTCTCACGCCGTGGGGCTTCCTAGAATCCGCATGGCATTCGGCCCTTGCACCATCAAAGGCTGTCATTATGGTTCGGCCATTGATATTCGGCCAGACTCATTGTCAACTTCTCCTGTACTCTATTTGTACCAGAAGAAGTTGAGGGGCTATTGTAGTGGTCCGAATATTCTGGTTCGTCCACAATCGCTACATTCAGCGGAAGGCCACGAGGCTTAGCCATTTCTTCTATTAGAGCTCATCCACAAGGCTCGGCTCGACCCGGAGTTAGGCAACTGGGCTCGGCCATGTCTCCCACAATGCTCCCTCAAAGCTCAGGCTTGGCTAGGAGTTAGGCGACGCTCCTTCGAAGCTCAGGCTCGGCCCGGAGATAGCCAGCTAGGCTCGGCCCTGTCTCCCACAATGCTCCCTCGAAGCTCAGGCTCGGCTCGGAGCTAGGCAATTGGGCTCGGCCATATCTCCCACGATGCTCCTTCGAAGCTCAGGCTCGGCCCGAAGATAGGCTGTTAGGCTCGGCCATGTCTCCCACAATGCTCCCTCGAAGCTCAGGCTCGGCTCGGAGCTAGGCAATTGGGCTCGGCCATATCTCCCACGATGCTCCTTCGAAGCTCAGGCTCGGCCCGAAGCTAGGCAACTGGACTCGGCCATGTCCCCACAATGCTCCCTCGAAGCTCGGCTCGGCTCGGCCTGGAGCTAGGCAACTGGGCTCGGCCTTGTCCCCATAATGCTCCCTCGAAGCTCGGCTCGGCTCGGCCCGGAGCTTGGCAACTAGGCTCAACCTTGTCCCCACAATTCCCCCTCGAAGCTCGGCTCGGCTCGGCCCGGAGCTTGGCAACTAGGCTCGGCAGAAGCTTATTAAATGACTCACGTTCGGCGAGAAGCAGATTCGGCCAAAAGCTAACATCAATCCCTACCACGCGCTCGGCGTCGGTAGAGATTGAGGGGCTATTGTAGCGGACCGAACTCAACTCTGGCTTCGCCGGGGCTCAGCTACGCCGAGACATGCCGATCGTCGGCTTTGCCTTCACTTTGCGTCCAACAACGGAAAGAACCATGTCAAGCTCGGCCACCTTTGGGAGGTGGCCCCGTAGACGATTTTTGCCTGGCCCAAAGTCCCTTTAGGCTCGGCTACCCTTCAGGCTCGGCTACCCGCGCGATCTTACGGGCTCGGCCACCTGCACACTCACGTGTCGCCCCGCGTGCTGAGGCGGTTACACCAAAGGATAATCATGAGCGCACGTGGAATGTGCCAGCTCACACCAAAACGGTTACCAGATTCATCCGGTGACGTCACGACGATGCCGCCTGGCCCGCGCAAGGCACGTGCCCGTGCTTGGAGAGCAAGTCAGGGAGGCTCTATAAGTACCAAAGGATAACGCCTCTGGGAAGGTACGCACTCTCATACGCGATTACTCACTCAAACCCTAGTTTCTCTTCTCGCTTCCTACACATACTTATCCTCTCGCCGGAGGGCCTTGCCGGGCAACCCCCGGCCAGGTCTTAGTCGTGCGTTCATTGTGCAGGCGGCGTGGAGAAGGCAAGGAGACCACTGAACCAGCGGAGGAAGGACTCGAGCCAGAAGAGATCACGGGCCACACAGTCTAGTTGTTTAATTTTCATTCCAATGGTCCCGTTTCGCTAATGGAAACGAGTATTTATATTTATTTTTGAATTAAAGGTGATGTATTGTGAGAGAATGACCTATCGCGTAAAGCAGAAAATAAGTATTCAGATGCCTAACTGCCTTGAGCAGCGTTTTCCCTAGAACGCGGTTTATGATTTCTTCTTAACGCAGTACCTTGTTTTAAAAAAAAAAGAAAAAAAGAAAAAAAAAGAAAGAGCAGTCCACTTCTAATTAAAATTCTTGTGGACTTTTGACTGGCAGGGTTGAAGTCACAGGATTGGAGCAAACTAAGCCCTGGATCAGCCCAACCCACATAATCTATCATGTCCAAATTGCACCTAATTCTATGATCCATCTACCAACACTATACACAAATGAATTACAAATATTGTAGTAGTAATGGTTGAGAAGTCTTCAAAAGGCTATTCCAAATTTCCGAATCCTGATATTTCCTTTATTGTTTGGGAAATATATAAAACATAGAGTGGTCTTGTTGTCAATCCTGTACTGTACCGACCGGTATGTATGTATCTGCAATAAAATGGTACACATACTTAGGTGTTCTATACCATCCAAAATATTGCATGTACTAAACGTATCAGCTTATCCCAATTTGAGCCAAAATTTCGGCTGACACAGAAGAATTGTGTTTTTTTTCTCTTGCTAAAAAAAAAAAACTTGAATTTTAAGATAATTCAACAAAACTTGGAGTCTATGATATATTAACCATTTCAATTTTTTATTTGGACTGATGTTAAGGTATATCAAATTATTAGAATTCGTTTTTTTCTCTACTTAAATTTTTTAGGTTATTCGTATATATATAAAATATATGTTGCAGTCAATTTGGAACGGTACTGAGATACACACCAGTACTGACATGTACCGTCCCAATAAAAAAAACAGTAACGCTTGCCGATACGGAATTGACAACTTTGATCTCACCGCACTCCATTCTGACATCCCTCCTCCACATCTCTCACTCTCTATTTTCTTTAGTTCTTCCAATCCCTGTCCCATAATTGAACATTTAACCAAAAGGGAAAATAACGGCCAATGACATGTTTTGATAATTAATGCCCACTAATGTTAATGCTGAAAATGTTATTGACATGTATTAATTATCAAAACACGTCCTGGGTCGTCATTTTCCCTAACCAAAACTTGAACACTTTTGACAACTCTCAAGTTATTTCGATCTTTTAACAAAACTTTAAGAGAATAAATTAGATACACCGGCGGTGTAAACGTTTATTTTCTCCAAATTAATTACAGTGGTCCTAATTAATAGAACATTAAACGTGGCGCAATGTAGTAATTGATTTGAAGCAAACAAATATTTATACCTACGGCGTAAATAATTTAATCTCAAACTTTAACCTTTAAATTTTCTTTCGTTATTTCCCTTGCTCTCTATGGAGGAGATTGATGTTGTTGATTGGTGTAGAAAAACATTATGTCACTATAACTAAGAAATGATTTTCCACTACGTCATGCAGGTTTACACCAGTGAATATTTCTTGTACATACGTTGTTGCGTGCATCACACGGACATAACTATAGTTATCGAATATTTAAATTAAATGGGAAACTTATGGCCGAGTTCTATTAATTGTGAGAAAGATTTTTGACAATGTTGCGGAAAACCAATTCGAAACTTGTCCGTTTAAGATTATCTCTAGCGGAATCTTCAAATATTGAATTTTAAGAAATTTCACATTTGCAAGATTTTGCTTCTACATACTCTGCAAATCTAAAAACTCTTCGCAATTCTCTCTCTCCAAATTTGACTTTTGAATAGCAAACTTTAAATCTCAAATCATCTTATAAAAAGTGATTTGATATTTGAATAATCTGTTGGAGTACGTCATCAAGATAGTAAAATACTTAAAAGTAATATAACGACAAACATTCAAAAATATGGTACTACACCACAAGATATTATCATTAGCTTTTCAATGTAAAATAAAGTATCAAAGTAGATTTCTAATACTACTAGTTTAGTAATTTTTGAAGTATCCATCTAAGCCCATATGTCTCCTTTTGCTTGATCGGTTGTTCCTTTGTCTTACCAAGATTTTCTAATTTGATGATCTTTTCACCCTTGTCTTACAAGATTCTCTAAGGTCCGTTTGATAACTTGATTTAGTCATGGGATTGGATAAATAGTTTCTTCAGACTATTAATTCCTTGTTTGGTAACATAAATGGCTTCGGATTGTGAATCTTATGGGATGAGGAAACCGAACTTTAGGGGTATTAGCAATATCCATTGGGACTTGGTATTCATAATCCAATCCCAATCTCTTTTCATCACCAATTTTTTCTATCAATACAATCCTATCATCTAATTCTATCATAAACAAACATACTCATTATCAATCCATTCTCATTATCAATCACAATCCTAATCCCATCTCCTTACGAGTCCTATCAATTTATCACTGTTGTCAAATGAAACTTAATTTGATAATCTTTCACTGATCTCTAATGTGACGCAAAATGTAACATGATCCATCACGAATTCATCTTACGAAATCTACGCACCAGTGATAGGTGTAGTAGCAGTAGGAATAACAAGACTATGATAACTTCGCACCCACTTTCAATTCTCGCTTTGCGCTTGCTCTCTTAATCCTCGCACTTACAAATTGTAGTGGGTTGGGAAAGATGCGTTCGCGCTCTCGTACCCGCACGCGTATTATGTGATTTTTAGGCCCCATTCCACTATGGTTCTTACTATTTCTTAGATGGGTTTGGATTAAAAAGTTGAGTGACTTATTTTTTTGTCTTCATTCAATTTTTTTTGCATTTGTTTGTTTTAAGTCAAACTTTTGTGACTTATTGATTCGTCTCGACGAAAGGAACTGAAAAAGTAAAAAATTTTGATCGAAACTCATAATTTTTTGAATAAAGACAAAAATAAATCAATAAGTCAACTTTTTTTATTTATTCTTGTCTCCTTTTGAAAAAAATTGAGTTTCGATCAAAATTTTTTACCTTTCCGATTCCTCTCGCCGAGACAAATCAATAAGTCACAAAAGTTTGACGTAAAACTAACAAATGCAAAATTTTTTTGAACAAAGACAAAAAAAAAAATTACTATTCTACTTTTAAAGCCAAATGAGGCTAAGTACTTATTTCTGTTTTATAAGACAAATTCTCTCACACTACATCATTTTTCATTCAAAAAATAAATACTACTGTATTTATTGCCCAAGCAGAACATGATACCTCCGGCTTGCTTGAATCATCAACCCCAGTAACTTATTTCGTGTGCGTGGCATTCTTGATTGTTTGACTCTATGCCCCCATTAGTAACACCTGCAATTACCAAACTTCTCCCTCGCTTTCTCCGCCCCCGCTTTAAACTCTCTCGCCCTTTCTCTGTCATCTCGCAACAAGAAGCTCGTTCGTTCCAAAGTGCAAACAAACAAAGCTCTCTCCCCTTGTCTCTCTGAGACCCCTTATCAAACACCTTGGTGACACACTAATTCATTCATCTGCCGACGCAATGGCTTCGGCTTTCTCCGCAATCAAAACTATGAATCAACCTCTCCATCGCACTATGAATAACCCTTTCAGTAAACCCACCTCACCTTTCCTCGGATCAGGCCGTGAATTCCGCCCGGTTCCTTCATCTGCTCCGGTTCGCCGCCAATCAACCATCGTTGCCGTCTCCCCCGATGTTGTCAAGAAAAAAAGGACCAATTCCATTCCCTTTTCCGGCTCCGATCCGGTAAGCATTTCATTCTTATGTTACAACCAATTCAATCCATTCTGGTGAACGATTTTCCTTCTGTTTCATGTTGAATTATTGTACAACCTTTGTGATTTTACCTGAACCAAAGTATCTAACTTGCATGCATAATAATGGGATTGTTTGTTAATCTAATTTCTTTAGGGACCACTATGATTTCACATAGAAAGATTCAACTTTTCCAAGATTTAGGCTCTGTTTGGAACTTGGGGATAGTAAGAGAAAATAATTAAGAAGGGAATGAGGGGGAAAATTGAAGAGACTGAGAGAAATGTTGAGTTGGAATTTGAAATTTTCCCTTCTCTTTTTTGAGAACCAAACAAGGAGAGGGAAAGTTAATACTATTATTTCAAAAAAGAAAAGGCAAATAGGAAATTCGGTTCATTCAGAAGTTAAATTGACTCACATTTTGGGACATCTAAAAGTCTTAAAAGTGGGCAAATAGATTGGGATGGAAATAGTATCATCGGATATTTTTGAAATCTACTTGGCTTGATCTTGCTTTGATGTGGTGTCCAATTAACGAAATCGTTTATTTTCGTTTAAATGCAGTTGAAATATGTTTATTAAGTTAATATCTGAAGGAGGACTCATGGATTAGGTTTCAATTTGCAAATTATCTGTGAGTTTTTGTAGATGTTTACAGATAACTTCACATTGATGTCTTGAGGCGTGCATTAGTTCGGACAATTTCCTGAGTAGATTAGTAATTGTTCATGTCATATGCAGGTCAATTTTGTACTCCATGTTCCTTGGGACTCCGTGTTGTTTAAAGGTCTCGGATTGCTTTTTAATTGTTTGGAACGAAAGTGCCTTTTGCTTTTCCCTTTCTATTTAACATGTGACACACCACACCTCTTGAATATCATAAATGTATGTGAGAGTCTAAGACCCGTTGGATCAATAGGAATACACTAGTTTTCCTTTTGTATTTTTGGAAAACTAGTGTATGACTACTTCAACTGCACGCATGAAAGTTGCCTAGGCAATACAATTCTCTCATTCTCTAGACAATTAATTCGAATGCATGAAGCTTTTCTAATTCAAGTCATGTGTTAGAATTTCAATCTTTTAACATTTGCATGCTTTATGTGAGCTCAAATCTAGCTCCTCCACCTCTGGTCAAAATTCAAACTTACTGTTTAATCTTTAAACTTGCCAACCTCTTTATTAATTCCCTTTTCTTGATTTGGAGTTGTAATTTGTGCTTTTGTAGCTGATCACAAGAGAGGAAGGCTTGGAGTTATTCGAGGACATGGTGTTGGGCAGGGGTTTCGAAGATATGTGTGCGCAGATGTATTACAGAGGCAAAATGTTTGGCTTTGTTCATCTGTATAACGGCCAAGAAGCTGTATCCACAGGTTTCATCAAACTCTTAACCAAGGAAGATTCTGTTGTTAGCACCTACCGCGATCACGTTCATGCCCTCAGTAAAGGTGTGCCCGCACGCCAAGTCATGAGCGAGCTTTTTGGCAAGACTACTGGCTGCTGCCGCGGACAGGGTGGGTCCATGCACATGTTCTCCAAAGAGTTTAATGTTCTCGGTGGTTTTGCTTTCATCGGCGAGGGAATTCCGGTGGCCACTGGTGCTGCATTCACCTCCAAGTACCGGAGAGAGGTGCTGAAAGAGGCGGATTCTGATCATGTGACATTGGCTTTCTTTGGGGATGGTACTTGTAATAATGGCCAGTTCTTTGAGTGCTTGAACATGGCAGCACTGTGGAAACTGCCTATTGTGTTTGTGGTGGAGAACAATTTGTGGGCAATTGGGATGTCCCATTTGAGGGCGACTTCTGACCCTGAGATTTGGAAGAAGGGTCCTGCATTTGGGATGCCGGGAGTGCATGTCGATGGGATGGATGTGTTAAAAGTGAGAGAGGTGGCTAAGGAGGCCATTGGGAGGGCCAGGAAGGGGGAGGGACCAAGCTTGATTGAATGCGAGACATACAGGTTTAGGGGACACTCATTGGCTGATCCTGATGAGCTTCGTGACCCTGGTAAGCATGAATTGAACTCATTGTCAGTTTGAATCTGTCTCCTCTTCAATTGGTACATTTTGTTTGTCAGATATTGTAGTTGTTAAGTATACACGTGCCTTTTTTTTATCTTCTGCCGTTTGAATATGGTATTTCAATAATCACTTCATAGTTCTTATCGTCGTTCCGAAACCTTTGTGATTTCAA
Source organism: Rhododendron ovatum (assembly GCA_019656835.1). NCBI lineage: Eukaryota > Viridiplantae > Streptophyta > Magnoliopsida > Ericales > Ericaceae > Rhododendron > Rhododendron ovatum. Next base: position 46,788,314 of record CM033798.1, read on the forward strand.
ATTCAGGAATTCATCCGAAATGAACTTATATATCTCATTTACATAGTGGAATCATTTGCTTCATTAACTGTCGTGGAAGATTTTGAACTTCAAAGAGATTGACCTTCGAATCTTTCTGATCCGGTCTAGTATTATATTCCAGTTGTTTTTATGACGATGGAGTACTTATTAAGACGTTTTCATGCAATTAAAATGGCTTTTTTCGAAAGTAGTCTGGGTTTTAGGTTCAAAGTTCCTAAGTACTTGGTTTCTTGCAAAATTTAGGATAACTTGACACTGTTAGGTTCAGGTGATATGTACTTTATTGTTGGCAGTTTTATGCACAATACCACATGTCGTTCAAGTCATATGCAAGTTGAGTTTGTACTCCATATTCCTTATGACTAATATATTTGTAAGATTTTGGATTCTTTCTTAGTTTTCCAATAAAAAAATACGCAGAACTTGGAAAAGATTTTAGCATGACATGGGTGACTCGTTTTTATATTACGGATAGCCGTTGTTTCTTGTGTCTGTCTTTGTTCGTAAGTACACTAATATGGTCTCTTGAGGTGGACAAAAAAAGTTGACTTGGCAATATCATTCGGATTCTGTACTCAATTGCTGTAAAATTGTTAAACTTTGCCACGTATTAGATTCTAATCTGTTAACCCTAATGTCCTTAATGAGAATGGATATATTGCTCGTCTTTGTGATTTACTGATTTTCCAAACCGTAAACTTAACTATCCAAAACTTCAATTATATTTAGATGATGCCTGTGGACACCGTCAACTTGATTGCAACATTGTTTGGCGAAAATAGATTCTGAAGATAGTTTGGAAGTTCGTGAGAGTATAGTTTCTTTTATTTTTAGCTATCATGGACTTATATACAGAAGATGAGTGGTTACCATGTTGACTTCGGATTTTGAGTCCATAAATAGGTCGGACATAGATGGCTTCTTGTTCTCCCACATGGCTTACAGATATTAAATGACAAATATGTGCGTGGTCATTGTATGACATCCTTGCTCTGATTGCGAGTCCTAGATTCCCTTGTATTTCATTTCCAGAAAAAAAAAAAAAACTCCCTTGTATTTATCATTTGTTTCTCTAATTTTCCCTCAATTATTTTCAGCATACTTGTTAGTCTGTCATGTAGAACATAACAGTAGCTGTACAAGTTGGAGAAACAGTTTTGCTTGCTCGTTTAACAGAAACTAGTAGGAATTTCGTACTGGATTATAGGTATTAGGCATGTCATGTTTTCCCGTCTTGAATGTCTATTATGAATTTGTGGTTCAATTTTTTGACAACCTTCTCCTTTCCGTAGCTGAGAAGTCTCACTATGCAACAAGAGATCCCATCACAGCCTTGAAGAAGTACATGTTTGAGCACAATCTTGTAAAGGAAGATGAGTTGAAAGCCATAGAGAAAAAGATTGATGAGATGATGGAAGATGCTGTGGAATTCGCAGATGCAAGCCCACTTCCACCCAGACCTCAGCTTTTAGAGAATGTCTTTGCAGATCCTAAAGGTTTTGGGATTGGCCCCGACGGGCGGTACAGATGCGAGGATCCCCAATTCACTCAAGGCACTGCTCACGTCTAATATCTCAATGTCAGATTTCTTGTTTTCTGCTCAATAATCAAAAGCTGTAATCAGATATTTTTCTCCCGTCCCCTTTTTTGAACTCGTTTGTATCCCAATTACTTTCATGATAGTGTGTGTGCACGCTGTTGTTTTTTGTTTGAGATTCCGCCGGCAAAGTGCTACCGAGTTGTATTCGAGTTTGCTATAGCTTCTTATCTCCAGTTGTTTTGTTGACTCTTCCCATACTTTCAATGAATTTACAATACAAGCAAAGGTTGTTTGGTAAAGGTTTTGAGATTTTAAAGTAATAAGTGGGGAGAAAGATAGAGAAATGAAAGTAAGGAATAGAGGATTTGATTTTAGAGTAATAAGTGGAGAGAAAGACGAGAGTAATGAGTAGAAAGAAGAGAAAACTTATTGAAAATAGTATGGAGAAAGAGTAGGTGGTTCTGGGAACAGCAAGTGAACAGAGAGTAATGAGTAGAGAGAAGAGAAAACTTATTGAACAGAGAGTAATGAGTAGAGAGAAGAGAAAACTTATTGAAAATAGTATGGAGAGAGAGTAGGTGGATCTGGGAACAGCAAGTGAACAAAGCCGATAAAAGCCCCACACCACCGCGCTCGTAATTAGTTCCACCGGAGGCAAACAAGGTACTCTAACAAATCTTCATTTGCAGTGATCTGCGAATCCCCCTAAAAATGACTACATCTAAGCCTTGATTAGTTTCTGTTTTGTTTTCGTTTTTATTTTTTATGCGGTGATCGATGAAAACATTGCCTGTTATTTTTTCGGCAAGTCTTGATCGAAAAAGCGGGCGAAAAAAAAAAAAGTAAACAAAATTAATGAGAGAAAATAAAATGAACGTGTCTTTTAGTTTGCAGCATGAGATCCCCCAATGGGCATTTCCATTTAGCTGAACATAACTATACAATTCTACCTCTTTCCTACATTTAGCTGCCTCACGGGTCAAAGGTAAAAATATCCAAACCTCTTCCATCTTTTTAAGGATGAGGAGATCTAGAATCCGAAAATTCCTCACCCGAAGCGAAAGCAAAGATTTCTAGCAGGGCATCTGTGGACCAGATGCAAAAGCATACCAATCACAACTTCTTCCCAATATTTCCAAACCTTCTAGCCACCCCAAATATAACAGCCTTTGTCAAAAGTCCTCGGTCGAGACTACAAGCGAGCGCTATGGCCCCACCAATGACTAGAAGCTTCGGTATGTTCCTCCTTGGCTTCTCTTCGGATGAATTCAGGGTTTCAACCTCTGATGGACTGCTTCTTGTGCTTTCCAAAGAATCCAGATAGTCTGCGCTAACTTTAGTGTTGATCTGAGCCATGAAGGCACACCGTGATAGTGGGGCACTGGATTCTCTCTCTCTCTGGTATGCACGTAAGCCAGGTTCTATCTTCTTGACAGCTCCCCACATGCCCTGTCGGACTCCAAGCTTTGCGATTTCCCAAGGTATTCCCATCTCTTCATGATGGAAGAGTAACACCTCACAAGCAGTCAGCTGGCCATCTCCCCTCTTTGATTCAACTGAGAAATATACAAGTACAAACAGCTTAGATACGGAAAGAGTTGAGAAACCAGAAAGAATTGGGACTTTGGAGGGGGAGAAAGTGTTTCCTTTGGAGTCAAATTCGCAAAATAGAAACAACAAGAGCTGCTATAGATTTCCTTAATGGTAGCAATTACGTGTTACTACTTAGGACAGTGGTGCAAACAAATATGGGGTTGAAATGATCTTTACCTTATGTGGAAGTTAGACTGTTAGTAAATCATTTCCCTTTCACAATAGTTTTAAACCCAAGGGAGGTGGTTTTTTACTTTCTAGCAAAATACTCAAACAATCATATGCCAAACAAACAAGCCCCTATTAATTTCGAGGTTTTCTTCCAATCAACTCATTTAAATAGCAACCGCCTCAACAAAATAGCTTATGCTGCCATAAACTTCAAGCAAGCCTTGATCACCATTACACTAATTAGCTCAAACAATTCTTGAGGAAGTAATTACCTGCTCGTATATGCCAACTTGAATAATACAAATCAACACGCCTTGGTTTGTTGCGCCGGGGTACAGAGGGGCACGGTACTCCCTAAACACGCCAAAAAATAAAGAAAAACAGACAATCAGTTAATTCCCATATAGTTTACAATAAGAAATAAACTGAAATAAATAAATCAAAAAACTAGAAGGTACGAATATCTATATTCTATCCAGATAGCAAAACCAGTCCTATCTATGCATACAAGGTGCTTAGATACACAAGGTGCTTAACGGATCCCCTTTGATACACAAGGTGCTTAGATATCTACAGATGCAGATGTTGCTCCAGCATCACTTGTGTATCTCCCCTTTTACTGTGTAACTTTAACTGTTACATGTCATATTTATCCACTATATTAAACTATTATAGTTTCTACACATGATTGTGCTCACCATGCTTTCTGTGTGTGTTGGGCCTGTGAGCCTATGCCTGTTTCATTTGAGGTAGGAGTGGGGCTGTCAAAATAGTTACAAGGGCATTACAATTTTGGACTCCTATGTGGTACTCTTGGAAATTATGTTCAATGTGCATGATTCTACCCATGCTACTTATCTTATACTCCGTACTAAACACTTACTAAAACAAGTTAAGTGACACATGAATGAGATTATCAAGGAACAATTTCTTGACCAACTAAACTACACTTTATACAGCATCATGAAAATAAAATGAACCAAAAACAACCATTTCTCATTGATGTATCAGTTAAAGCATCCAACTCAAAATCAATTGGCAATGAGTGGAGAGGCTGCCTGGGCTCATTTACTACTTTTGGATGAAATAATTAACCGTGTGGGACAAACTTTAACAGTATCAATGAATCAAGTAGCACTAGAATCATGCACAAGGAAACAATTCAGAAATACACTATGCACAAGGGCAATTTCTGGTCAAAGGAACCTACCTTTGTAACACAGTAATATGATCGTCCTGATTCCCAAATCCGACGGCCGATAATGTACTCCCTATCGCTACAAAAGAAGGGAAACTGTGGGACACAAAAAAGGAAAACAAAGCAACATTAGAACATGTAAGCCAACGTGTTCTAGATGAACAAGGCATGAGAAGATCCATGGGAAAATGAAATGCTCGCCCTTCATACCTTGCGCACCCACTGAACTACTAGGGTTCCTGTGGTGGGGCACTCTTCTAGAATTTCAGCATGCGTAAGCATGTCATCCCACTTCATTCGAAATTCATCGTCCCAAAAGAAATCCCTCACCATCTCAATAGTGGCATCCTCGAAGATTGTGCTGGAACGGTATTGCGGGGGCCCATTCTGGAACAAACCATGAAAGCCATCAGGGCTGAGTCATATGAATAGATTACATGAGCAGCGATTGAACATAATTTCAGAGGGGGCATCCAGCAGGAATGAAAACTAGAACTAGGGTTCCCCATCTAGACTAATACCAAAGTTCAGGGCAATATAAACATCTTGACAGGAAGATAGGTATAGTAGGGTATGCATTATTATTACGTGTTCGTTCCTAAAGGACCAACTAGTACCAAACCAAATTAAACCGAGCCTTGAGTCCTAACTGACCAATGAACTTAGACCACTAGTACGAAACCAAATCAAACCGATCCTTAAGGTCCAATCAATTAGGGTCAGGTACATGAATCCAATTTCAATTCTGTCAAGGTTTTATTCATAATCGGATTCATGTTATAAGGATCTAACAGAGTTTTTTTCCCAGGCTTGAGACCGGCTAATATATTCCACTAATCTACAAGTGGAATAAGAACATCTTGAAATTGAGAAAATATACCTCAGGATCTCTCCTCCAAGCTCTATAACTCATAGCAGGTGTGGATCGATCCATCATCTGAATCCAAGCAGGGCCGCCGTCTTTCTCCTCTACAACTCGGCATAAATGCTCCAAGTCATCTTTACCAACCACGGCCGTTTCTGTTTTTTCCGGCTTTGATGAACTGAACAAGTACAATTCAACCCTCAGAAATTTCTAACATTGAAAATCATACAATCTTTTTGAATTGGAAACCCATCTTCTTACAATCAATGGATAGCTAAAAATTCCAACTTTTGAAGGTTTGACCAAGAAAATTCTTTGTTAAGCAAATGTTTGAATGCAGTCCAAGAAAGTACCATAATTGAAGAACACAAACTAACGTGCAGTCAAAGTTTGTGCCAACTAACCCTCGGAAATTTCTAACATTGAAAATCATACTAACTTTTTGAATTGGAAACGCATCTTCTGACAATCAATGGATAGCTAAAAATTTCAACTTTTTTAAATTTGACCAAGAAAAATCTTTGTTAAGCAAATGTTTGGAAGTATCATAATTGGAAAACACCAACTAACCTGCAGTCAAAGGTAGTGCTTGGAGACAGAGTGGAATTCCCCTCTTCTAACCCATTGATGGGTAACCAAGAAATGCAGCTGGGCAATAGCAATTTCAGTGAATCCAAGCTTGGAATAGTCAAAGACGACGGAATCAAACAAGAAAAGGACGCCGGCCATTCTGTCAAAGAAGAACCGTTTTTCGAACGTGAAGAAGAATCGAACGAATCTGCAGTTAGATTAACCCATTTGGGTTTCCATGCCCACCCGACCACAACCCCAACAATAGTCGCAACCCAGAGAGGGGCCATGAACACCATGAGTTCTGTCAATACGTCCCAAATTGTGGGCCGTTGTAAGATCTCAAACAAAGCAGAAACCAAAGCCATATCATACGCACTGGGATATTGAAAGGAATATCAACAGAGCTTGTTAATAAAGAAGTAGTAGTAAAATCAAACAAGACAGGATTCGATGAATCAAGATCTGTACAGATAAGAGGAAAATCTCAAGAGATAGAGAGAAAAGAAAAGACGAAAATTAAAGAAGGGACGGTGGTTAGGATTCGGGTTTGCAGAGGAGGAGTAGACAAAAGTGGTAGAGGAGATAGAGAGAGAGAGAGAGAGAGAATATGGATAAGGATGTGTTGGGGAGATGAGAGATAAGCGGTAGATATACGTGTTGTTCGGATTGCCGTAGGGCCTTTATATAAATCGCCCCTCCGCTTCCTTGTCTGTTTATATAGTTCTCCGAAGCTCTCTCCAAATTTGACAGCAACCGCGTAGACCAGACCTTCTCTTCTCCTAATCCTATCCTCACCAAAATACTCAGTCCATATGGCTGCCTCTGCCTGCTTTAATTGAGATACTAGTATTATACAGATTTTTGGTGTCCTATCCTATCCTATTTAATAAAATACAAACTCTACAAAATCTTAGTTCGCATTAATTGGAAATTGTTGAGGAGAATTGTATATAGACAGATTGCAAGTGGTTGGTCCTTTCGGATTATTTTTTGTCTTCTTCCCCTTAGTTAATTATTTTTGTGAATTATTAATTTCTCTTGAGGAATTAACAAATAGTATGAGATTATAGTAAAAAGCTTTGAATGTTGTACTAACTTTTTAAAGATTTTCATCATAACGTTTTACTTTTAATATTCATTTCGTCGATGCAAATCAATAATCCACAAAATATTGACTAAAAACTAACAAGCGGCGGGAAAAAATTAAATAAAAGACAAAAAAATCTAAAGCGATTATTATTTATCAAGTCAAAACATCCCTTGACTACTATAGTTTGATGGTATTACCGGGGGGAGCCAAAAAAAATTGTTAGCAGGGGTTAAAAATTTGATCCATATGCAAGTTGTTTTTTTTTTTTTTTATTGTTTGGTAATCTACAAAAATATTTAATTATAAGGTAAACATATATATACTGATAAAACTAATTTTGCTTTAAAATTGGTCCTAGAGACTTATTACATTTCGTAAACGTTGCATGATATAGTCTCATCCGCAAGACTATCAACTCTTGGAAAAGAAACAATTGCTTGGAGTGTATGCATTTGAAGGAAGTTGGAGCATAGAAATTTTCAATGTGGCAAAATTTGGCCACATTCTATTGAACGTCCTTGTAGAAAATCAAAATGAGTGAAGTCAAGTGACCCTATTTATACATTAGTACCTCCGCCCATGCGTATTAGAATTGCAAACGGAAATAAAATAATTAAAAAATTTATTGGCCGCTATATATATGAAAGCTTATTCTCGACGACATCACGCATAAGAAGATAATTTAGATAATACAAAGTTTTATGTATAAATCACAGATGCAAATGAACCGGACTGCAATTTGTATATACGTACAATTGATTAAACGAGCTTGCCTGCCTGAAATGGCTGGTTGACCATTGTATATATAATTACAAATAGCTATAATTCTTAACGTTCCAACTAATTGATACTATAATTGTTTGAGGAGAATATAGAGAAAGTGCAAGTGGTTTTCCAAAACTACTTAGGAGTACAAATACTATAGTGGTAATTGAGATTTGTATAGTAATTATTATTACAAAGGAATGCTCAGGAGTACAAAGTACTGAAGTGGATTGGGGGGTATAGTATAGGATTGCAAGTGGGAATAGCAAATACTTGTGGGTTCGTGTTTTGGGGTCCATATTGGCTAATAATAATAGTGCATTACTAATTTAAGTCAATGGTAAGTACCGGCCGCGTTCTTGTTTTTCACGTTGTCTTGACAATTTAAAAGGGCCTTTTCGATTCCTTTGACTCAATAGCTTTGCACAGACCAATATTTTCGAGCCCTTTTCAGACTGGACATTCATTCATTATGTACAAATGAAGTTGATCAAATATCATTATCGAGCAACAGTTTTGGAAATCATATCAAAAAGTTCAACTCTTTAAAGGAGACAAACATAATTCAACCACATACTTTTGAATTTTTATCAATATTTTTCTTTCATGGACAATCAAATTACTTCTGAATAAAACATTTAAGTATGCGATTCAACGGGTTTAAAGTGAGCCCCATGTGACTTCACGACAAAGGTGGCACAAGAACCACTGCCACAACAATATTTGCTAACATAGACAAGAGGCTACTATTTATCTTGAGAAACTACAACTAATCGAATTATCGTTAATATTGATTATGTCAAAAGTCAATCTATTATTAACAAGAAAAAGCAATAAAAGGGGTTAGAACTTTAGTTGGTAAAAATTATCCTGGTGATTAGAGATCTTGAATTTATGAATGCTAACTTGTTATTTGGATAACAATATATCCTGGTGACGATCAGAGATCTTGAATTTATGAATGCTAGCTAGCTTGTCATTTGGATAACAATATCATTAAGAATTAACTCTGCCACTATTAGTTGGTGTGATGCACTTTACTTGGTGAATCCGTCAAATTAGGATGTTGGATTTGGATTAATGGAGTTGAAAAAACAGCTTGCATATATATGGTTTTGGTAGTTAATTTAAACATGTGCATCACACCTATACTGTGGACGGAGAAATTAAATAAATAAATGTTTAAGCAATTTTTTTCTGACATTTTGGTCAGACCTTCCATTTCTTTGAGGAGTATCCAGTAAAAATAAAAATAAGAATGCTAGTAATAGCTAGGCGCCGGGGACCAATTAAAATTGGAAGTTAGGAACTCGAAGTGTGTGTATATATATATACCCACATACATATGTTTTTTTAAAACAGCCATGTGTATAAGTTGAAAACTCATAATTTGTTCGAGAACGATTCAATTAAGTATTAATTGGCTATTGGAAAGCAAAGATCAATGTACATCTATCTTGACTAATTAAGAACATTCAAATATAAGCAAATAACGAAATTATAGCACCTGTTGGAGATTTGACTAAATTCATTAATATGTTGTTAATGTGGTTGTGTTTAGCTTTGAGGGGACATGCTATATATGCAAGGTTGGTGTACATGACCAATCGTCCTTGAGCCTAACCGAGGGACGGCTTTACTAGGCTTTGAGGGGGATTTTAGCAAAATCTACTTAGATTATTGTCCAACTATTTTTTTTTTTTTAATGAGGTTCTCTTTAGATTTTATGTGATAGAATACGCTTTTGACTGTGCAAGTTTGGTGCAATTAGGCCCCGTAAGTCTAACCATGGGCGGTTTTACTAGGGTCGGAGGGGTTCAAGTGAACCAACTTGAACCCTTGGTGTTTAAGAAAATAACTAAAATAAATAGTCGCATACTTATCTACATAAATTTATTGTTCGACTAAATTTATTTCTTTTAATAAGGTTCTATTTAGCTTTGAGGGGACAAAATACGTTGTTGACTATATATGCAAGGTAGATGGTCAATTGTCCCTCAAGCATAACTAGAGCGGTTTTACTAGGCTTTGAGGGGTTCAAGTGTACCATGTTGATTTAAAAAATGCACTGAAATATACCATCACAAACTTATCTAGTAAACTTTATTGCCGGCTACATTTCATTTCTTTTAATAAGTTTTTTTTTTTTGCTGGGAAGTGACAAAATGTGCTTTTGACCATTCAAGCTAGGTGTACATGGCCAGTTATCGCTTAAGCATAACCAAGGTGACGTTACTAGGCTTTGAGGCATTCAAGTGTACCGTCTGGGTTTTGAAAGATACACTAAAATATACAGTCTCATACATAATTTACTTAAATTATTGTCCGACCAATTTTTTTTTTTTAAATAAGGTTCTATATATTTAGCTTTGATGTTACAGATTGTGCTTTTGACTATGCAAGCTTGGTGTTACGTACATGGCTAGTTGTCCCTTAATCAAAACCAGAGAGCCTTTATTAGGTTTTGAGGGATTTAAGTGTACCCTCTTAGTTTAAAAAATGAGCTAAAATATATACTCACATACTTATCTACTTAGGTTTATTGTCTGACTAAATTTATTTATTTTAATAAGATTATGTTTAGCGTACGTTGAAGTGAAAGAATTTTTTTTTGACTTTGCAAGCTTGGTGTATATGGCCAATTGTCCCTTGAGCCTAATCAAGGGTGGCTTACTAGGCTTTGAGGGGTTCAAGTGTGTCCTCTGTGTTTAAAACATACACCAAAATATACAATCATATGCTTTATTTATATTTAAATTTAGTGTCTGACCGGATGCACTTCTGACTATGGAAGCTTGGTTTACATGGCAGCTGTCCCTTAAAGCCAAGCCATGGGGTGGCTAGGGTTTAAGTAGAGCTGGGCAACAGACACGAGACACGACAACACGACACGAACCGGACACGAAGTTAGCGGGTTAGGGTTGAACATTTCAGACACGAAACACGAAAATGACACGACTCGAGAACACGAATTCTAAATGGGTCGGGTTAGGGTTGAACACGTGAGACACGAAATTGACACGACCAACACGGTTTCGAATCTATGTCACCCATTTTCACGAACATATATACATAATATATGGTATATCTGCAATTCTATATAGAGTTAGGCAACAGACACGATAACACGACACGAACCGGACACGAAGTTAACGGGTTAGGGTTGAGCATTTCTGACACGAAACACGGAAATGACACGACTCGAGAAACACGAATTCTAAATGGGTCGGGTTAGGGTTGGGTGATTTGTGACACGAACCCGACTGACACGACACGAACACGACCCGACACGACCCATTACCCAGGTCTAGGTTTAAGTGAACCCTCTATGTTTGGAAATGCACTACGATTTTGTATTTTTTAAAATTTAATTTGATGTTTTGTTATCATATGCATACATCATTCGTGCGAGTTGCCAAAGTAAAATCCGCTTAAATTTATTCTTCAAAAAATATTATTTATTTTAATAAGTTTCTGTGTAGCTTTGAGCTTACAGATCGAATATGTTTTTGACTATGTAATTTTGGTGTACATGACCTGTTGTCACTGACACTCTTGAGCCTAACCATGAGCGGCTTTACTAGACTTTTAGAGGTTCATTAATTGAACCATTTGCATTTAAAAATGTCCTAAAATTTTACATATTTTAAAATACAAATTGTTTTTTTTAATATTTTATGCATTGGGTCATTCATGCGATGTCACAGTAATGAAATTCTATTTAAATTTGTGAGTCTAGTCCAGTAGATAGCATAGCTTAACAAAGCAAAATAAATTAGGCCAAATAATTTTTTAACAAAATTAAACCTTTACTTTATATAAAGTTTCACATTACAAAAACTTTTTGTATATTTTTGGAACTAAAAATCTGAAACCTCCGTCAACATTCAAAAACAGTGTTCAATGGTCGGTTAGTGTGGGACGACTCTCTCTCTCTCTCTCTCTCTCTCTCTCTCTCTCTCTCTCTCTGATCCTACACGATGTCTCTCTCTCTCTATGTGTGATCCTACACGATGTTGTGTTTCTGTTTGGCCACCCAATGAGAGCTTGAATTGGCATACACAGACGTTTTGATAGCACTGATCACCATTATATTCCTTTTCTTTTTGTTTTTTTGATGTTCCATTATATTCCTTTTAGTAATTTTTTTTTTGCACAACATAATTCTTAGAGGAGTCCAATCTAAAATTAATTCGCAATAGATGGGATTGCCTCTAAATTAGTTGGCCGACTTGGGTGTCTTAGATGAGTGATTTATGTAAGATAGAACTTAATGCTTTTCCTCCCGTGCAGCTTGGTAGCGTAAGAGAATTGGCTTAGGTGGAGACTCAAACAAACTATAGAGGCTGCCCATGACTCAACTCTAATACCAAATGAAATTTCTTTGAGGATCAACCTAAAATCAAATGGTAACATGTAGAGTAAATACTGAATCGTATTTGCCAAGTTTAAATGGTTAGCCGTCAAAAAAATAATATTTTGAATGGTTAGGTGAGCAATTTACGATAATAAATCCAGCACTTTTAAAGCACATAAAGTTGTTGGCTATAAAGGCATGCAGACTAGCCTTAGGGTCTTTTTTCGGGACTTTTTGGTATAATCTTTTTGATTGTTTTTCTTTTAATTTTATAAAATTCAAGTCAAATTTTTACATCACATTTGTCGTCTCAACGAGCAAAATCTAAAAAATATAAAAATACAGACTAAATAAGAAAAAGTATAATACTATATAATACAACAAAAAAAGACCCAAAAAGCCAGAAGGATGACTCACTATTGCTGAAACATTGATCGTCTTACTTTGATGTTTACCAAACTTTTCAAGCTCTAAATTTCACTTTACTTCGGTGTTTTTTTTTCTTTTTTGACTAGTCTACCCCTAGCCTATGAAATATTAGTCAATAGTACTACCTTACGTGGTTTTAGTCAATGAAATATTTGTCAATAGTACTACCTTACGTGGTTTACGTGGTTTTAGTCAATATGCTCTTCAAAAATGAATGACACTTTGAATCCGTTTTTTAAACGAGACAAATGAACAGAATATATAATCTTTCATACTAGTATTAATTACACCTCTCAGACTCAGATCGCGTATTGTAAGTCTCATGCATACTTGAAGAGATTATATATCGATCGATCAGTACGTATTAATCACGACTAGCTATAAGAATTTTTACTAATACCAAATACGTAACCCGGCCCCTAGGTACATATATAGTCCAATCCGATGCTCAAATTCAATCAAATGCACGGATTTTTGGGTCACACGCATGGCCGGCCTCTATAACTTTGTAAAAAACTGCGCGCACCATAAAAACATGTGTGAAATACCCTCCCAAACTCTAGCAAATTATTCAGGTGCTCTAGTACTACAGGTTCAAACTCGAGGAATATGGCCCAGCCACCGTCTGCTACATCACTTTCACACAATATCCCATTCAGGGCTTGAATGATTGCAACCAGACTCGTTTTGCATGTGATGGTTATTTGTGCATATAATTAAAATTGGCCATACCAAGCACCGGCCAGAACTAATATCATGGCAAAAACGCAGCTTCAGTCAACCAAAATATGTACGCGCGCGAGCGGACTTGCATCGTACAAAAGTCCACCTGAAATTTGCATGAGAAACCAACATTAACAGACAGAGTAATGTGGAGATCGATCGAATTAAAATAGAAGGAAGTCTTTGAGATCAAATTAAATATATAATTTATTTTTTATAAGACCCTGTTTGGCTTTGAAGTGACAGAATTAATGAGCTTGACTATGCAAGCTTAATTTGTGTACATGGCCGGGGGCGATCCAAATTCCATGGAGGCCTAGGACAAAATTAAACTCGTTATTACAGACCAATTCGGATGTATACTACAGTATATTGGAAAGCAAAGACATCAGCTTTGACTAAAGATTGCTCAAAAGCACATATAAACTAGATCGAAGGAAGTGTTTGAGATCCGATTAAGTTCATATACTTTTCAATTTCAAAGATTAATAATAAAAAAAATTTGTTGTTCAAAAAAAAAAAAAGTTCGATATACTTTTAATATGAGGCTTTGTTTGACTGTGAGGTGACAAAATGCGCTTGACTACGCAAGCTTTGTGTACATGGCCACAGGGGCGACCTAAACTTCTTGGAGGCCTCTGGCCTAAGGCAATTATCTCAGCGGAGATTAGTTCAAATGTATGCTATTGGAAAGCAAAAACATCTAGTTTTGACTTAGAATGCTGACAAACATATACAAAATAACATAAGTATAAGTGTTAGAAATCCGTTTAAATTTAAACATTTTTAATAAGGCTTTGTTTGGCTTAAGGTGACATAATGCGCTAGAGTACGCAAGCTTTGTGATTAATTAAATATACTTATTTTTAATAAGACTGTTTGGCTTTGAGATGGTAAAATGTGCTTGAATAATACGGGGGGACAAATTCCTTGGAGGCCTACGGCAAAAATCTCCTTAGAGATCACGCGTAATATGCAAGCTTTCTGAGCTCAACCTTATTAAAGTTTCATTTTTCAAGTCCAAGCAATCACAAAATAGAGTATAACAAATCCCCGACTATAATAGACTAAATATTTTTGATAGCATAAGAAATAATTATAAATCATTATTTATCGTTTATACGAGCGGGGTCAAGCTGGACTTTAAGCATTATATTTGAGTTCCCATTTAGTAAACGGGATAAAAAAAGGTCATCAAATTCAACTCTTTGGGTCTAAAATTAATCTCAAATATCCTTACACACGTGTGCAACGGAATGGTATACCCCCTTATGTCTATGGAAGATACAGACGAATGCAGATGAGCCTTGGCAACAAAATCTCGTGATTTGTTTACCGAAATTTCAGATGTATGTAACAAAATAAATAAATAAATAAATCAGGATCTCAAATTCAATATCTAGCTCAAGATCAATAAAAAAAAAATTCACTATCGAGCTAGGGAGCCTCTCAATTTCCACCGTCAGAATCATCTCCCAAATCATGCCCCCACCATCACTATGATTACCATCCCCACAAATTCCAGGGTTGGCCGGGGGGTCAAGATCTGTGACTTGGAGGTTTGCTCACTTAATGTCTTAGGTTCGAAACCTCTTAGGTGTTATATATATCAACTTTTTAGAGACCATTCCATCGATAGTTTTAATTGGGCTCTCTGCAAGTGGACGATGAGATTGAGCTTCTACGATAAGTCGAGGTGATCATAAATTTTACCCGGACACATACTCCATGTGGTGTGAGACAGAAATAATGGACGGAGAGGAATCAATGCAAAAAGAATCCATCTACTCCGTATATCAGATGCTCACGCGTGATGCCATTTTCCTCTTTTGTTTTGTGTTGTGTAAAATTTAGAAATGGCAGACCCAATGATAAGTATAGTCAATTAAAAGGAAATTAAGAAAGTCGATCAAACCATTTCCACAGAATATTGCAACCTTTAATAATTACGGATATCATTATATTGTTTATGCGTTAATCTGCTATGTTGGCATGGTGTATTTGTATGGCACACCAACCCCCACGGATATCATTATATTCGATTGCGTTCTTTTAAACTTATAAGTTTGGAACCTATTTCAGTATTTTTACTTAAATTTTTTGTTTAACTTTTCGACGTAATTTTAGAAATTAATCATCTAATTGAAAAAGTATAAAAATATGGCCCGATGTTGAAAAAATTCAAATAAGACGGCACTTAAGCTCCAAAAAACAGTTGTTTGATATTTTTTCGTCTTTTGTGATTTTTTTTTTTGCTTTTGGTCATAATATTGTACTTTGTAGACTTTTCTCGTCGAGACGGATGATTAATTCAAAAAAAAAATCACGCGAATCTAATAAAAATTCAAGTAAAACAAACAAAATTAAAAAAATAAATTAAGTTTAGAAGAACTCAGCAGAAATGTATGGTCAAAACTTAGCTTACATGTTTTCCTCATGTGCTAGTACTACTATAATGTTTAAGCTAGGCAGCTAGCATACGGTGGTACGGAATCCAGACTATCATGTGGAGTAAGTGCTGCTCAATAATGGAAAGCAGGTTTTTGGGGTCACACATGGCCTCCACTCCAATAATTTTGAGCAAAACTAGGAGTAAACTACACCATTAAAACATGAGTGATATATATACCCCCTCCCAATATATACTATCTGACACAGATGCATCGAAAGTGAGTGTCAAACTTTGGCAACCAGGCCGGGACACCGGAAATGAAGTTGGATTCCTACCCGCGTGTAATCCTTTCATGGGTCATGGAGTACTATTTTCTATGACTGTCAGAGATTTCACTAAGAATACATCTATCCATGTTCGGTTTGGATTTTGAGGAAGATTTTTAAGAATAATGAGTAGGAAGAGATAGAGAAAATTTATTGAAAATCATACCCAGGTGTTTTGAGACTCCAAAACGAATAAGAATAGATTAGACCATAACCTGACCCTACCAAGCACCATCCAGGACGTGTTCTTGCATACCACTGTGTATGTGTTCTTGCATTGTTCGTACAAAACTCCACCTAAAATTTGCATGAGAAACCAACAGTAACAGGATACTATGGAGATATCAGTCAACATAATTCTAGATTGAAATATGTGAATGGCAGTAGCTAATTCAGGGATCAAAGGAAATGCCAATAAAAGTATGGAAAATGCTAGAAACAGTCCATTAAAGGGCCGTCATTAAGGTTTAAAAAAATGTATTGAAATATGCAAAAACTGTATAAAAATGTGCAAAAGTGTATTGAAAAGTATATCGAAACACTGATGCAAATGAAATGAAGTGCCAAGGACTGTAACATGTAGGCTGGGCTGGGCTTAACACCAAGTTGCTAAATGTAATTGTGAAAATGCCTGCATGAAGTTTAGCCCAAACCAACGGTACTGGAAATCTCTTTACAGACAGAAGAAACAAATTTGTAGCTGAATGAAGACCAGCAACATACACTGTGCAAGAAGTACTACTAACAGATATGGCCAATGGGTAAATGATCAGGGGAGTTTTAACAACGCAAACAATCATTTCTATTCCTCTTCTTTTTCTTTTGTTTTGCTACAAACTACAAGATTTCATTGTTTCCTCAGCGACGGTTAAATTAACAATAAGCCAACTGTCCCGAGATATCGATAAGCAAAAATGGGGCAGATGATGTTGTATGAACCTTTCAATTCAGTACTACACATGCACAGATTTTATACAAGTGAATGAGGAGAGGAATATGTTTCAGAAGCTGGTGTGCCAGATAGCTCCGTCACCTTCCCCGCAACGCTGGTGAACCTCCTTCATTCTCTCTACCGAATTACAGACACCACTGCAGCTCCAATCAAAAGATGCAGCACAAGGATTTCCAGCTTGAGCTTTGTATTCGCAATCTATCAACAAAAACTCAATATTCTTCAAGGAAGATTTAACCTCTTATGCATAAATGCATTTAGATTCATTAGGATGCAATTCTAAATATGTAGAAATCATAACCTGGTAATATCCGAAAAACTGATGTAAATGAAACTAAGTGCCAAGGACTGTAACATGTAGGTTCGGTTGGGCTTAATGCCAAATTTGCCAAAAGTCAGACCTAGCTACTGTGATTTAGATTGCATATGAAATGATTTACTGTTGCAAAGAAACAGACACCTAAACCCAATTAGGAGGACTTTCATCTCATTTTACAATGAGCAAGAATGTTACAAAGTGGGATTATTTTGCCATAATAGATTTCACAAACATCTAATAGACAACCTACATGTGGTCTAAAGCTTAATTATACAAAATCTTTCACGAACATACACGTCTCATTCTAGCAAATTTACTGACAGAGGCAACCCATTCCTAAATCTTAGGTCATTGAAACATATCCCACCACCCTTGACCACGAGTAAAAAACCACAAAACAATCTTCTGGCTTGGTTAAATCTGCAGACATTGATAGGGAAACAAATACGGAACATGAAAATTTTGTTGAAAACTAACTCTAAGTCAACATGATTAACAAATGATCCATCAAACAGACAAACCACAGGATAAGAGTGACGAGTGATTTTTTATTTTTTACATTTTAACCACTGAAACAAGTCTTTCATCATGTCAAGTCAACCTTTGCCATGTCCCTATTAGAGTCCCACTAGAGACGCATGTCCCCAGCATATCCCATATGTGTCCCCAACTTACCATAAAATTAATAGAACACGGCCTACATATCACATATACGGCGACCACTTAAGCATGTCATTGATTCATAGGGTTAAATTCAGGTCATTGGACTTCTTTATACCATGAATTACTGAAGTAGACTAAAGTTTTGGACACTCAGCTTAACTCCAACAATCTTGATGGCAAGGACATACTAAATAATACAAGTGCTATTGACAATGATAAGTATGATTCACCATGAATTGACATCTACAGGCTCGACAATTGCTAATGCAAGTATTATTGATTCTCATTCGTCAATGTCAGCAAGTAGACATCACTAGGAAAAAGAAGATAACTTCTAGAAAATATGTACATAATGGCAAATCATACCAGTAGGAGTCCCACAGCAGAGGCTTCGGTCATCAACATGCTCAACATCAAGACCAATAAACCAAGAACCAAGAGAAACATCTTCATTTGCAAACCTATGAAGTATGGGCCTATAGAGGATAATGTCATAAGCAGACAGTTTCACATAACATTCAATTTCCTCGAATAAGATGCATTGAAGAAAAGGGCTACCTGTTTACAGAAATATAGGTGGCCAAATTTTTGGATATTGCATAAATTTGTCCAGTTGCATGCCTAAAGTACTTATTTCCCTCCTCACCAAATTTCCAGTATTCTGGTTCATAGTACTTCACCCCTCTGCATACATTTATGTACAGAATAATATTCATAACCAATCAGCAGAAATAGTCGAAAAAGAATTGACTGTCGTACTTCTGTGCAAGGACTGGTCCAGACTTCATGCAGCCAATATAAACTCGAGGTTTTGACCTATGGCGGGCTAAAGTAGAACCAACCATGCCTGTCGGATGATAAAATAAAATCAGTGCTCCATAACCGATCATCATGAATTTTTGCTTTTTTGAGACTGATGGTAAAAAAAAAAAATCCCTAGCCTAACCTAGATTGACATGTACATCATCATCTACTTTGACATAGAAGTCAGCATCCCACGTTGCAGCAGCTGTTGAAAAAAAGATTTGGGTTTTCGAGGACAGTTCATGATATCCTTCTACATGGTTCTGCAACAACAATGACAGTTTATGCCACACAAGATTCAGAGATTGGTCTGGAAACCAGACAAACAAATTTTTCTTCCCATTAAGAAAAGCCCACCAAAATGTTTTGAAAATTTATTTGGTTCTCCCAACCCATTGAACCATGTTACCAGCTTGACGATTGAGAAACAGGACAGCAAAAAGAAATATAGTATACAGTACCTTTTAACCTCCATTTATAAAGTACACAAACAAAAAAGGTAATACGACCATAAGCAACAGAGCACCATGAAGGGTACCTTGCGTCATGCCTTTGCATTCCAACAAATTGTCAAAATGGCTGGTGAAATAAGCCGACCATTTTTAAGAGGAAGTAAAACAGGTCAACCTTACAGCTATAAATAAGTGAATCCGTGGCATACCAGCCGCAGAAAGTCCTTATGTTGCTCCTCTTCAGCCTCAATAGCACGATCCAAAACACCACCGGGGGTTGCACTGAAAGCATTAAATCCGTAACATTTTAGCAAGACCATACACCTGAAGTAAACCGACTACTTAGATGCCAATCACTTTAAACTACCTGTGTCCAATGACAAACCGAATTATGATCCCCTTCTCTTTCTCCAACTTCTTTAAATCCTCTCCTAGGATAAAAATATTAAAAATCATGCGAGGAATAAGAGCACATGAAGAGGTACTATTGATGTACAGAAGAGAATAATAAAGAAATTCCATATGGAACCTTTAGGCATCCAAGTATCTCTAATAGAATCCCTGCGTTTTCTGCTGCTGAATGCAGTAATAATTCCCATAACAAAGAAAACCTTTGGTCGGTTGCTTGAATGCCAAATTCCTGTTTCCTTAAGCAATGGTGATCTGTCCTCATTGTTGGCTTTAGAAGCTCTAGCCGCAGAAAGCCGCATCTCCAAAGAAGAGATTGATTTGTCTAAAGTCCTGAAAATTTTTGCCATCAGTTGGAGCTTCATGTATTGGAGTTTGTCGTACCAGAAATACAGAGAAATTAAAAAAATCAACTGCAACATTGATGCAGAAACTTACATGATTATGTCATGTGTTTGCGAAACTTGAGAAAGGATATCACCCATCTCGACCATATCCTCCTGCAAAAAACTTAGGAATTACCCAGAGATACTAGTTGAGGCAATGAGGTTTGTCATATATAATGCTTGTGACTTGCCTTATTCTCACACTTCACAACAGGCTGAACTTTTATTGATTGCTGTGTCTCACCAGATAAAGTCTCATTTATTTCAACAGGATCTGAAATAGCCCATAACCTAAGAAAAAGGGATAGACAAGCAGATGTGGACTCAAGCCAAAATCATTAAATTAGATGAAGAAGTATTTTAAGCAAGCTTATGAGAAGCGGGCATCTATTTGGGGAGCCAAAGCGATAAACAGAGAATGCGTGGTGGGCGTAAGAACGTATGGGAGATGTACAGCACTAGGAGCCAGTACAAAGCTCCTTTGACATGATCATCCGCATTCATATATATGTATATACTATGAAGCACGGATACTCTATTTTGGCCTCCGTATCACGTATCGGATACAGATACTCTCGGATACTTTCCGGATACGTATCCGCTACGTTTTTTTAAAGTATCCTGCTTTTAGAATTATTTTTTGGTATCCCGATACGTTTCGGATACGTGTTAGATATGCTCGGATACGTTTTGCATACGCGCGAGGGTAAATATGTTATTACTTAAAATATATGGGTTAAAGTAATTGCAGTTAGAACTATATTTTTCTTTTTCCCCCACCAATCGACACTGGAAACACACGGACGATATCCTCTCTTTCGTCTCTCATCTCTCTGGACAACATTGTAAGTCTCTCTCTCTCTCTCTCTCTCTCTCTCGTTGTGTGTATGTATATATATAAGTAGATGTAAATATCTCTTTCGGCATGTGAAACGGTGAACTTGTGTAATGGAAAACTTTAATCATTAATGAAATTTTCGGAATTAAAAATTATATATATAATATACTACTATTTTTTATTTACTTTTATATTCAACGTATCCCCTGACGTATCATATCCTTCCTTTTGGAAAAATCCAATGTTCTAAATGGCGGCCGCCCAGGCCGCCTAGGCGCTTGGAGATACCGTGCCTCTACGCCAATAGCCCTTGGCGTTTGATTTGGCGCCCAGGGAGGTTTGGCAATGTTTGGCTGCCGCCTAGGCAGCCTTGGCGGTCTTGGCGGCTTTGGTGTCTTGGCGGGCCTTGGCGTGGTCGTCGGCGTCTTTGGAGGCCTTTGGCGGCCTAAAAAAATATATATATAAAAAATAATACGAGTGAGGTGAGCGAAGCCCTACTACTTATTGTCTTATTCAACTTATTTGCTAGTTGCTACTACTTAATTTCATTTGGGTTTGTACTTTGAAGTTTGAACTTGCATTATGGATACATGGAATATAGTTTGATTGGATAATGGTTTGTTAAAAAAAATAAAAAATAAAAAAATCCGCCGAATTGCTTGGAGCTTGGAGGTGGGTCTCCGCCCTACTACCGCCAAGCACCATTTAGAACATTGGAAAAATCACGTATCCACGTATCCGTTTCGTATCGTATCCATATCCATGCTTCTTTGTGTATATATATCAGCCTACGATGTCCTCTATTAGTTATGGGACAACATGCTTCTCATTGAATGTGTCACACTTTCAGAAAACACTTAGCATATGCCCTATAAGAGCCTCTAAAGTAGTTTCATGCATCGCCTGTGAACCACCCAGCTCAATCATACTCTAGAGAAACATAGATCACTTCTCCACGGTGGAAAGCAAAAAATGGACTCTTTTCCCAAGTTTGTCTTCTGACTTTTCTCTCATCGGTATCTTTCAAGGAGGGTGAAATGACACCACTAATTACAAAGTTAAGCCAAAAAAGGTTAAGTGATCAGAGGTATTCCATGACAGCATGAGACTTAGCATTGTGCAATCTCGTGCACGAGCATATATTCTTGTATACGCAACCAACATATAGACTTTGGCCAGGAACATGATTACTTAACCCAGATCAAGGCCCTTGAGTTTGGGCACCTGTGGTTTTACCCTGGTAGCGAATGTCTAGAGGCCCATATTAAGTCGTTGCCTCATCTAACCTTACAGGTAGGGATCTCAGTCATGGTGAAAGCCATCATTGGCTTTGCATTTGTATCAATGTTGTAACCATCAATCAACTATAGGTTTGGGAAGGACAATTGAGCTTATGCCTTTTCAGGGAAACCCTTAATTTCACGATGTGCACAAAAATTTCGATATGATTTTTCTAACGTAATAGCTACTCTCAGGCCTCCCTATAGCAAGAGATCAGTAAGCTCTTTGATTCTTTGTAAAGACATCAAATGTATACAACTTTCATCAAAGTACAAAAGCAAGCATGAACAAATAGAAAATCGCAACTATTGTATTGGAGTCACAGAATTAGGCTGCCATGAATGAGATCACCAGATCAATTTTCCTTACAAAAAAGGATAACCTAGCAATACCCATAACTCAGAAATAAAATGTGGCACAGGCTCGCAGAGTGAACATCAACTATCCCAACTAACAAAATCAAATTTTGGGTCTCATAGTAAAGTAGTGGTTGAACCAACACTTACCAGCTAAAACCCAGTCAAGGAAATTAAGGTATTTTCCAACACACAAGTAACAAAAGAAAACAACATTTTTTTGTCAAGATCCTAAAAAGAAATCAGTTTGCATCTGGTTCCTAAACAAGATGCGAACTTGAAAAAAGAGAAAAGATTTGAATTTTCTAGGAAAGAGTTCCTATACAAGCAAGAAAACAAGATCAACACATCTAGAAGGGGGGAAAAAGCAAGATATTTTTTGTCATTCCGTACTGCAGCGGGAAAAAAGCAAAATTTTTCGGGAATTTGTTAACTTTGGGATTTAACCCACAAGAGAGAATATACCTGTTGACGACAAGGACTCCCAAGAAGAAGCTCCCAATGCAGAAGAAACAAACCCATCGAGTAGAAAGACCGGAGGCGGCAGCCTTGTGAGGTGGAGGTAATGGTCTGTTCCTAAGCATCGGACCCATTTATAATCAACAAAGCCACACACAACCCACCCAAATAAAAAGCTTCGTCTTCAACTTTGAAGCAAAAGCTTGCTCATTTTACCCTTCAGAGAGGAAAAATGTGCCTCCATCTCGATCGAGAGAGAGAGGGAGAGAGAGGGAGAGAGAGAGAGAGAGAGGAGGTACAGAGGAAGAGAGAGAAAGCAATGACGGTACAACAGTGTCTGAACTCTGATATAGTAGTACAATCGATTGTGCTCTTTTTAAAATGGTAGAGTGTATAAAATCGGAATTGCCCCTCAACAGCCCAATTGCCCCAACCAAACTGGGAGGGGAAGATGGGTGAGGATGTAATTAATGGTCAATATCACGGCCTCCGGGAAAGTTTTTAAAATGATGGGGAAGACAAAAGTTGCAAATTCTATTCACCCCCTCCTTTTTCTCAATACAAACACTATACCAAAAGATCCTTAATAAATTCTCAAACTACCCCCATGCTTTCTAATTTCCCCTTAAATTTTACTCCGCAAAGTCCGCCGTTAATTGTTATATTATGTATGGGTACTGAAAAAAAAACAAAAAAGTTCAGGAACACAATTTTAGAAACACCTGTGTCTCAAGCCCTTTAATGTATTTGGATCCATTTGAATCCAACAACGGCTCCAAACAATTGTGCCTAGAATTGTATTTTAAAGTTGTGTCTGTAGCATTGTTCAAAAAAAAGAGGGTGCAACAAAATTTCCTAACAAAAGTCGCTACATTGATCTTTCACTTCCGAATATACACATTTTGACGTTTTCAAAATATTGAAACTTTGAACGAGAGTGTGAGGATTTTTTCCGTAATAATCTTATCTTTTTATGCGATGTAAAGAGACTCGCTATAATTTTATTAGACAATCCAAACAGTTCACTCGTTGATCTTAAGGTGTTGACCAGATCAAAGTATAATTATCACAAGAAAAATATACCGTACGTCAGTGTCTAAATATTCATTTCTCCTAAGACCAAATACGATTCGATGAAACTTTAATTTTATTGATGTCCAATCACTCTTTTTTTTTTTTCATTAAAAAGATGAATGCATCAGACTTACAAAATAATCGAGTAAACTTATTGAGTGAGACCATCTCATTTTAATAAGTCACATAAAGGCGGATGAGAATGAGATGATGATCTTTATTCTGAGTGGAAAGGATAAACTCAAAATCCCCTCTCACTTCCACCGTCCGAAACCCCAAAGAGAGAGAATAGAAATACTAACAGACAGATCGACGAACGGCCCTTCTTGCTACTTTCTCCCAAGGATTGCTACTTTCGTGCAATTTACATACTCTTTGGACAGTCAAATACTATGGACTGGATGAAAGAATTTGATGGGGTGGACGAAATTTGTCTCAACTCTTTCTCAAGGGGTAAATTCAAGCTTAACCATTTGAGAAGAAAAGGAAAAAAAAAAAAAAAACAGGAGAGATAATCCGACCTGTTGAAAGTTGCAGTCCCTTCGGAACAAAATTAAATGGAATATTAATTGGAACTCTTTTGGGTAATTAGGCACTTTGTACATGAGAGATTATGATGGTTTCATTATGAGTCAAGGAATTATAAACATCGCTACCGAACGAATATGTAGGATGTCAACTAGGTGAACATTACAGATTTTCTAACTAGCTAAAATAATGGTGATGATCCTATTTTAAATTCTTAAAAGTCTTGAACATTGTTGTTATCGCTAAATAACAAGAGAAACGTAACACTCACGCACTCAAAAAGTTGGATAAATAACGTTGTTGAATATCAAGCTTCCATTAAAAAATTGGATTGTTGCCTTATCATTGATATTTAAAGTTGTCATTTTATTCTCCTTTTTTATGGAAGTCTATGAACGAAGGGTAGATTAAAACTCTTATCATCTTTTCATGTAGTTATTTATCATAGGAATTAGACGCATACGTGGTTGGATTATTGGGTTTAAATAGATCTTAGGTGGTGAAAACTTGTATATCATGTATGCATGTAAAAAGTAACTTTACTTGTTTTTTTGTGGTGGACCTTTTTCCACACGGTACTATGAAAATGAAATGTGTTGCTTAAGCTCTCCTCTCCTTTTTATTCCAAGTATCGGCGTTTTTGTCGGCTTGATTAGTTTAAAGGAAATATAGTAAGAGTGGAATATGGTATAATGGGAGATATAGTAGAGGAGGGGATCAGGGATAGATTTTTTGTTTGGTTTGTTGGAGGGACATGAAAGGGAAATTATACTGGGAGATGATAGATAAGGGTGCAAATGACCAATTTATCCATTTAAAAACATAATACCATCTTTAAAAATTAGTTTGATGACATGATAATATCAAGAAAAATAATTTTTAATACTGGATGTGTTTTTTTACCTAATTTGTCAACTTAGTTACTTACAAGTAACCAGTTACGTATTCTCTGTATCTTCAACAAAATCAAAAGGATTTATTGAAAATTTTTAAGATTATATTAATGACATACAAGAACAGTTCGTGTGTGGATCTCAATATTAAAACAGTTTACAAACCTCATACTTTCTTCTTCTTTTTTGAATTGAACCTCATACTGATCGTGCGCCAATTCTTTAAGCATGTGTTGCGTGTGTAATTGATAACAGCCCGTGTGTAATTGGCCATCATGTGCCAATTCATCAAACAAAAATGAAAAAAGAGAGAGGGGTAAATCGGTAAATGTCCACCCGGACTAATTAGTTTGGGGGATACCGACTAACAAACATCGGATTAGGCTGAGTCCAGATGTGCACGGCGGACAAACAGGCCCATATATTGCTGAGATTTCTCCATCATTTTAATACCATTAATTAAACTTGAAGTTTATACTATTAAAATAGCAAACGACAAGGACACAAACAGAAAGGAATCCAAGAAAGTCTTATTCATTATGTATTTTATTATTACATTTTGTTTCGGTTAAAGTATTAGTGAATTTTTTTAACAATATTCAATTTGGCATCTCTACACCCCTTGACATTTTATAATAGTCAGTTGACTCAGTTTGGCATCTTGTTTGTTGGGACAAATTAGGTGCAAATAATTAGTCCGTTAAACTGATCAAATAAAGAAAACCCAGTTAACAGCGAATTTGAAATTCTCATGTGCCCTACATATGGTATAAATCTTTCTTCTTCTTTTTTTTTTTTTGCCAATATTGTATACATATATCAGCCCGAAGCGAAGGTTCACAGGGTATCAATAGGTTAGTTCACAAGGAGTTTCAAATACTACTCATAACTCTGGATCCCCAACGCCCACTGACCGGTATAAATCTTTCATTCACTAGAAATTTTGATATAACCAGAAATAATTTTGACATTGATAGCATTAAACATCAATACGTAGACTTACAATTTACCCTGTTTGGCAAATGAATCATCTAGATCTATTTTGTAAAACTAGATCCTTTTTTTATTGATTATGTTCGGCCAAGTTAATTTTTGCAACAATATTTCTCACTGCCGATCTTATAAGTGAATTGCTCAGATTCCAACTGTGGACTTTGATAAGACCCACGAATGGTGATTTGGAAGGGTATACGGAGAGTTTATCCCTTCAAGAGAGAATGACTTGCCTTCCGTTCATGTCATGGTCTAGCTCGCTCTTGTGGGATCTAATTCGACCGATAATTTGTGTCATTCATTTTAAGAAATCCCGTATATGATGCTCATGAAAATTAGTGTGACCCACTGAGTATAATGATTTGATTTTGTTGCATAGGAGTATGTTTTTTTAAAAGAGAACCACGTATTTTGTTATGAACAATCTGCACACAAGTACTTTTATAAATGAACCGTTCAAGTGTTCAACCTATCAATGTAAGTCTGGAGTCGACCCCTAAGGCCTAAACTCAAACTTTACCATGTAGCCTTGACTGCTCCAACATTGGTCGAGGTGTGTTAAGCTGACTTAGACCTTAATATTAAGAGGAAAAAAATTGAATCCATAAAAAATAGAACTTGTTGAGAAGCTAGGGTATGCAATTAGATGGTAATTGTTGTTCTTGCAGAATTGGTGAAGAGTCACACCAGCATTTGTTTTTTGAATGTACTTCTCATTAGCTCTGTGGCATGACTTGATGGTCAGGAATATGGTGCATGGAATGACAAATCTATGAGAATAAGTATATTTCTGGAAAACTGTGTTGTCATTCCCTTAGGAAGACCCTCTTCTTATACTCTTCATTATTCTATACAATAAATGTTTACAACTATCCAATCCCAAAGATTAAGCCATTTACCACTAATTCCCTAATCCCAAGCAATCATACAAGTCAAAGATCCTACAACTGATTTGCTGGTCCTAAGCAATTAGACCATTAAAACAAATCATCTATTTTTGGTATGAGAATCATATCCAGAAATTCAGCTTTGACATGGAATGCCTAGAATGAAGGGGGATGCTCTAGAGTGGTTTAGTATTCATGTGAAAGGCGAAGTCCTTAGGAGTCTCAAGTGTACCTTGGCAGCTGAAGTGTATGGCTTGTGAAGGGAGAGGATGGTCAATTTTTCCAAGGGAAACCTGATGAGCATGATCACGAGTTCATCAGAATCGCCACTGAAATCAGAGACTTTCTCAGCTCTAGGAGAAATTTGAAACACTCCTTGAAGAATGAGGTCCTCTGTGATAGTTGAGGCTTGTCCAAAAGGATTCTAAAACATGTATAGTTAGGGTGTTTGACAATTTGTTTTGGCAGTCTAATTGCTGTTGTTTTGTTGTATGGGGTTAACCCTATACTGACTTTGTTTGGTTGAGCCTAATAACACCTTGCACTTATAAATAAATAAAAAAAATTTGACATCATCACCTCATTAGCTTTGGAAGCTCATTTGATCTTTATTTTTTCAGTTTCAACCATCAATCCAACTAGTTGCTCTAGTTTTGGCCAATCCTGCACTTTCCATTAGCTTTTTTCACTCGTACAGCATCATCCCATCTTCTTGCCATAGCATATAAATTGGGTGTAGTCAAGTAATATCCAAAATATTCAGGTTCAAGATGGACTAATAAGTGTTCTGAAGCTAGCATAGCAACATTTATATCTTGTTGGGCTTGAGAAGCAGAAAGAACAGCACCCCAAACAGGCTTATCAGGCCTAGGGGCATTTTCCTTACAAAACCAACAGCATCCTCAAGTCGACCGGCTTTTGCTAGTAAATCAATGACACAATAAAAATGTTCCATTTTAGGGTTAAATCCAAAGTCGGTCTTCATTCCATGGAAGACTTCAAGCCCCTTATCCACAAGTCCCGAATGACTTCAAGCTGATAGCACTAAAGTAAAGGTAACAGAGTTTGGGCAAATGCAGATTTATTCATCTCTACTAGAAGTTGAACCCATAGATTCCACACCCTCCAATCATTGTGGTCCATGATACTAAATCCCTACTCACCATGTCAAAAAACACAGAAAATGCAGTTTTCATGCATCCGCATTTAGGGTACGTATGCATCAACGCATTGCATACAGGAATAATGTTACTCAAACACTTTTTGAGAATGTAGGCATGTATTTGTTTCCCAGATTCAAGATCACATACTGGCAAAACAGTGGAAATTGTGGTCTGGTCATTTTGTATACCCATACTTTGCATTTTTCTGAAACAATCAAGAGCCAATTTGTTCATTCCAAGATCAGCAAAATAAAATCATGGTGTTCCAAGTGACAACATTCAAGGCGAATACATGTGCTGCATCGTGTATCTCCCTACATCTAGCATACATTGTCAACAATGCGGGCCCAACTGAATTGTAAAATGCTAACTATGTTTCTTCCCTTTTTTTAATCCCATATCCATGAATTTCTGGGCCACATATTAAAGCACCTAGATGTCAGCAGGAGACAATGATGCTGGAAATACAATCCAAATCAGGGAAACCATCACCCCTCCTAACCATATCCATAAAAATCGCTAAGGTTACTTCATGCTTCTCGATCCTTGAATGACCTGATATCAATGTGGTCCAAGAAATGATATTAGGCTCTTCAATCTGTTCAAAAATCTTCCAAGCCTCATCACACTGCCCCATTCTGTAATAAACGTCCATTGCCATGTTCCAGGTGACTAAATCAGGCACAAAACCTTCCAACCTCTTTGACCCAACAAATCCAAAGCTAACTCAAGAAACCCGTTACAAACATATAATATATACCATGAAATCATTGAATTCCATGACTAGAAATCTACTTATGCCATTTTGGCTAAACACCCGTCAAGCACTCTCAATGTCGCCGCATTTCGAACATCAATTAAAGAACTGCGAACTTGTAAATTCAATTCAGCTCCACAAGTGACCACATCTTTGTAGACTTGATTTGAAATTCCGATATTGAGCACATGCCTGTAAGACCTTAGGAAACACATACTTGTAAGGAATTGCACCCTTCACTTTCATCTCACAAAAAAACCCAAATGCACTCATCCGACATTCCATGCCGCCAATAAACCGAAAGGATTGCAGTCCAAGCAAACACTTTTGGTTGTGGCATTTTGTCCAACAGTGCGTGGGCTGATTCAGAATCCCCACAATCCGCATACATTTGAACTAATTTTGTATGAAAGGGTGTAGCTCTAGCCTAGCCCATGGAGAATGAGCCGTTGATGGGTTTTTCGTCATTGGTCTAGTGCTTTGCTGCAAAGTTGTCGAGTTGTGGTGGGGATGGGTATTTTCGAAATAGGTGTGAAGGAATTATGCTACAAAAGGTATATAGAACTTGAATGAGGGAAATAGTTTGAATGAGGAATTATGATGTTGTGCTGGGTGATGAGATGATCAAGAATTGAGTTCGGGTTCTCCATAAGTTTCGTTGGAGCCCCGTGTTTCTGTGTGAGAACAAGATGTGTGAAACTCAACTCGTGGCCATATTGAAAGGAAAGCGTAAAATGCAAACACGCTTCTTTGTAACACGGGCCGCGAGTTTTTGCTCCTGGCCGCTCAAATTTGTTTCTGGCCACAAACTTTTGAAAGCGCAAACCGCAAACACGCTTTTGATTGAAACTCTGACCGCTTACTTCTGCTCATGGCCGAACTAGAGGATAATTTGTTTCGGTCCATAACAATAAGAGCATCCGCAATGTAATAATTAAAAGTAAGTAATCAAAATTTGCCATATTAGCTCTTAATTATTCATTTAAAGGGTTGCTAAAGTTAGCAATGTGAAATCCCACATAGTTACTTTTGATTATTTAAATGCCCAAATTTAATTATTCATTAGGAGGTTGCTAATTTTGATTATTATAATATGAGCATTCTCACATTGTTACTTTTGATTATTCAAATGCTCAAATTTAATTATTAATTAGGAGGTTGCTAACTTTAATTATTATAATATAAGTATTTTTTAAGCACACGTTGCTAACTTTAACAATCTTTTGATTTTAATTATTACATTGTGGATGTGGATGCTTTAAAGTATCTGCAGCCAGCCTTGACCTATTTTAATTTATTTTTTAAGACCCAAATTTAAAAATGCTACAAAAACCACAACTTTTGCCTTTAATCCATTTCCCCAACCGCTAGTTAGAGAGGGAGAGGAGGGAAAGAGAACCTCGTCGGCAGTGGTGGCAGGCCGAGGGCCGGCAGATAGTGGCAGTGGCGTTGTGACGTCTAAGCGGTCTTGGGTCCCCCCGAGTTGTGTCTTCTCTTCTGGCCTTTTCCTCCCATGATGAACGAGTTTCAGAGTTGTCTTTTGTGGTTGTGTCCGATTCTGGATTTTGTGCGAAAAAAATTTTGTGTTTGATTCTGGGGGAGGGAGAGACGGAGATATTTTTTTTTTTTGAACGGCAGAGAGACGGAGATGCATAGAGAAGAGTACGAGGTCTCCTCATTTTGGGTAAATTTTGGGTTTGACGGTTGAAGATGTAGTCCCCAAAATGGATTTTTACCCAAAATTTGACTCAAATTTGAGGGGGGAATAATGGGGGAAGGCTGGAAATGCTCTTTTAAGACGAGTAGAATTGGGTGTTAATTAGTCCTTCCGGCCCCTTCTTCCTCGTAAGTGTAACCCCATCTCCATCTCTGCCCTTTGCCTGTTCGATGATTTACATCCCATACTTTTATGCAGCTGTCACAAGGTGGTACTACTTGCGCATGTTTATCTTAGAGCATCCGCTCCTCCAAAGGAGCTATCAAAATCAAACGTACTGTAAGCCACATTTGAAGCTCCATGCATGTCAGCAAAATGCACTCCAAAACAGATACTCTGTAAACTTGCTATACCATTTTGGTGTAGCTTTCTCACTCTTCAAGTTTGAAAATTGAGAAATGACTCATTTGAGTATTGGTGAATTGATTAATTCTTTGACAAAGTGGGTATCTTAAAGTCAAGAAGTAGCAAGACAACTTAAGATGTAGAGAGTCCGCATGTGTTGTGTTGCAAGTGGCTGTTAAACTTGGCACATATATCACCAAATTTATAGTTAATGAGCGATTAATATTCAACATTTTCAAAGTATCACGTGGCGTTAGTTAATTCTCCCAATTCTTCACTTAGCCACAAATTTTTTTTGGATAAGTACTTAGCCACAAATTTTGAATATTATCATTCACTTTGTTGGATAATTGAGAGACTGAGAGTGACCCACATTACGTGATTGGATCTTTTATTTGTGAGTAGTACCACAGACTGAGACGAGTGGTCTCTCAGAGGCTAATAGAAGGTGCTCTGGAAGGGGGGACATGGACTCCATCACTTCCGGCCTCACGTCCAAACCGGTGGACGTGAACTACATTGGGACTGTGACCATCAGAGTCAAGTACGTGTGCAGAGACTCTTCTCAGGGAGGAAGGTGCTGACGAGATTGCGATGGAGTGCACACACTTCGTCACTGAAATCACTCCTCTCTTCGCCACTTCGCATTCCAGCCACATTTACATTGCCAGGAAACTGCTTCTACTGTTTCTCTGTCCATGAATGCACGTATCCCCCAGTTTCCTCATTTTTACTCTTCTCACAGCATGAGCTGATCTCATTGACTAACTTTTCTTTCAAATATCAGCTCTTGATGCTTCATTTGTAGTATTACATTAATCAATTTCACCCAATTTATCTTCTTTAATTTGAGCTTAGATTGTAATATTCCCGAGTGCACTTTCATTTCACAAATGCCATGTGTAGCTTTGTGCTCGCTAGTTGAAGGTGGGATTGGTCCCCTGAGATAAGTCGAGGTAGGCATAAGCTGGCCTATACACCTGAATTATCCATAAAAATAATTAAACTTGCCAGTTGACTAATTTTTATACATGTTGATTTCCTCCTAGATCCTAGTATCCAACTAGCCATGCCAAAGTAGAGTAAGCAGTGGCAGAGGCAGAATTTATACATAGCGAGATCCCGAATCACTTGTATATCTTAAGCGATAATAGAAATTATGTAGCCAGAATCTTATTTACACACACGACCAAAAAAATTATTGACAACTTAGAATTACAGTGAGCTAGTTTTTCATTCAAGAGACCTGCAAGTCCGATCTTATGGAACATTTTAAAATTAACCTGAAAAACCTATACAATTAAAGAGATTAGTTGGAGTCGGTAAGGGGCCCAGGCACCCCCTTCCATCAGCCCCTGAAAGTAATGCGACGAGGAAATATCAAAGCAGTAAAATCAATGCTTTAATTTAACCATGTTCTTTGTTTAAATATCATGACCAAAAAGGATAAGTCGACACAGTCAATTCGGACCACGAAACCTGATCAACATTCTATTGGTCATTATTATCAGTCTATCTAAGACAGAAGGTTATATAATTGTAGCAAAAACCCTCAAATAAGTTTCACTTCTTAGCCTGGCATACCCAACCGATGTACTGTGGATCTGATACTCCTTACTAATCTAATGGATGCGTGTGTGATAATGATCTTGTGTTTTTAACTGAATAGTTAACTGTTTGGCATGTCATGACTGTAATTGTTTCTTAGCTCATCTAGCCATTGGCATTACTCAATGATGTGTTCCCTCTCTCGGTACATCGTTTTCTTTTGCAGTCATCAGGCGCCGATGTTAACCCGGAGTTTTTCGAGGCTATGCTACAATTGCTGCTGCTCATGAAGGTCATTGTGTCCTCCTTGACATGAAGGCAGGGGCATCTCAGTTAGCTTGTGAAGATGCTTTACTGAAAGCTTGCCTCTGTGGACAGGCTGAAGCTGCAGAGTTGTTGAGCTGCTCGGAGATGACAGGGCCTTTGGTTGCCCAACATGGGCTTGCATCTGCAAGTTGCAGAGGATTTGTTGACGCTGTCACTGCCTTAATCAAGGTATGGATGTTATGGCAAAATGAACACTAGCTTTTTAACTTGGGAGCTATGTATAAACTTAGATCATTATATGTGTAACAATACCATTCCAGAATGGAGTGGACATAAATTGCATGGATAGGGTTCTGTTGCGTTCAGTCAAGCCTGCTTTGCATGCTAATGTTGACTTCACATCACTGGTGGCTGCAGTCGTGAGGAAACAAGTGTCTGTGGTTAAGTACTTGCTAGAGGTAATTGGTTGATTCTTTCTTTAGTATCAGATTCCTTGTCGGTGCTTTTAACCTTTGGTTACCATTATGTTGGGATGCTTCAAATAATCTACACTTGCAGCACCAATGTATTTGGCAAGTAAGGTGTTTTTCATGCTGATTGATCGTCACTCCTATGCTGTTAGAGTTTCTTTGTATGTTATCAGTACCAAAGTGTTCTCTTGGTGTTTCTTTTTTCCGCCCTACGAGAGGGGATAAAATCATGCTGCAGATGAGTTTATGTTCAACTTAGAGACATGCTTTGTCAAACAAATATTTCATTGGCAAAGAATTAGAGAGAAAATCATGATTTCCTTGTGCCCAATGACTTAAGTTTTTTTGGCTTCCTACATTTCTATTTTTGGACATTGGAGTAGTAAATGTTTTTGATAGGTAATAATATCCGATGTGTTTCTTCTTTCACTCGTATGAGTTAAGGCAGGTGTGAAAATCAATTGTTGTGTTAGGCTTGGAGCCTGGTCATGGGACATTTTCTCAGGTGAGGAGTTGAGGATCGGTCCATGCTTAGGAGAAGCATTGGTGTGCCGTTGAGTACTATGAAGCAAGTGGGAAAATGTTGCATCTGTTACTTCCGCACAAAGCGTTGTCCCTTGAAGTTCAATGAGAGGGCAGAACCATTCTATGCCAAGCCATCCTCTGCCAGAACCCTGATGCTGTTGCAGTGCTCCTTGATGCTGGTGCTGATGATGTGTAGTTTCCTATGAGAACAAAGAAGGGATACGAATCTCGGCCTCTTCACATGGCTGCTAGTCTGGGTTGCATTGCCATTCTCAAACAGCTGCACACACGATTGCCAAGTTGATTCAAGGACTGAGGCTGGTGACTTCTGCAAAAGCTGATCAGGCCGATTGTTTCCTGGAGTTAATCATTGCAGGTGCTGATTTGGGCCTGCTCATGGATTATCGGGACAGTGAAATGCAGTTGGCAAAGAGAAGTGGGTTTGGGTCGTCGGTTGTCTCTATTATTCGGCATGCAATTCTTGCAGGGTAAAGGATCTGCTCCACCAACCTTTAAGTGTTCCCTCTGCTACACTTTGTTGCTGGAACTAGTAACCCAGTGCTTCTTCAAATGATTATCCAAAATTCAACAGAAGATATAAATAAACATGATGGTTTAGGTCTGACATCAGTTTTGGTAGTAGTAAAAGTAGGTCCCACCCACGCTGAGACTTTTCGTCTACTTATCTTGGCTAGGGCTGACGTCAGTGTGAGAAGTAGGGATGGACAGACAGCCTGTGCTGGTGACAGTAACCAGTTTGAAGAAGTTATGCTTGATGCTTTGCTTGCTGATAAGCTAATAGGTTCCTCAGAATTCAGAGCTTTTCACTTTGCAGCACAGTTAGGAGACCTGCTTGCACTAATTAAGCTCATGAAAATAGGCTTTCATATAATTACCCTGTACAAAGATGGTGGTATGCCTCTTATGCTTGCTTCCAAGGGAGGCCATGCTGATGCATGCAAACTGTTTTTGCAAAGAAGTGCTGAGTGTGGGATTGCCAATAAGACGGGCGAGACAGCCTTATCCCTGGCTAGGAAAAGTATCAAATCGAAGTTTGCAGAGGGCGTGATATTCAATCACTTGGCTCGTTCTCATGTGCTGTCAGGTGAGGAGCTTCACAAGCATACCCACAAAGGGAGAGGTTTACCTCATGTAAAGGCTGTTAGGATCTTAAATCTGGGTTGTTAACGAGGGGAAAGTCAAGGAGGAGGAATGTGCCTTGCACGGAGGTAGTTGCCGGGCAAAGTGCAAACTTCGTAAAGAATCGAAGAAACACTAGAGGGGACAATAGCAGTGTGGTTTTCAGGGTGACAACAGAGACACTGATGGAAGTTCGATTTGAGGCAGGCTCTGCTGGTGTTTTGGAACTCTGGGTTCGTGGCATTAACCTCATTAATTACAAAGGAGGCAAAATCTGGTTTGTAATTATCAAGTCCTTAATTGGACATTCTACGAAGCTAATTAAAGGGCTGACAAATTGGTTTTCTAGAAATATTTTTGGGGGTACAATCTGTTGCCTGAAAAGCTGTTGAGGTCGTGAAGCAATCACAAATGTTGAAAACGTGAGATAGAAAGTTTCCACGAGGATTTTTGGCAACCTTTCTCCCTTTTGAGTTGTACATAATAATAAGCAGTTTGATGCACTAATTTTATCTGACGATTCCCCAGTTTGTAGTTGTATGAATACATCCTCGGGTTGCCATGTAGTCATTGTGAGTCCTACTGACCACCAGTTCACAAAGAGTGTATGTTACTTCGTCACTTGAGATTTGTTTGCTGCATGTATACAGGTATTCTTTCAAGGTGGTTTGGGCTGTCATTGATATTTTACAGGTGACAAGTATACATTCCTCGGGGTTGCTACCTGTCTTTTTTTCAAGAGAAATGCTATGGTGACCGCATTTTTGGTACCATGTGATGTGCCACAAGTGCATTGGTAGAATGTGCTCCGCTACATGACATACGGGACACTACCAATGTATTAGTGACACAACATATGGCACCCAAAATGTGGTCACCAAAGTATATATTAGTGTTTTTTCAAAGCTTTTCCTCTATACCAGAGAGTGTCATGCTATTTCTAGAAAACAACTTACGAACAGCTTGGAGATGGATGCACAACGGCTACGAGAAAAGCATGGAGTAGGTAATTTTCCCAGTGGAAAATGGTGTCATACAGAGATGAAGGTCTTGGTAAGGCTATGGAGGCTATACTTATTGTCTCTTTGACTATGAGATTAAATTATTTCCGAATGGGTGGTTTCTGCCACCCATAATTATTTTTTTGGGTAAATGCCACCCATAATTATTGTCTCTTTGACTATGAGATTAAATTATTTCCGAGCGTTTACTGCAATATCTAAACTGTTTACATTGTAGGACCTGTAAAATCATATGTCCACATAAAAAATGATTGGACATCAATTGTTGTATCAAAAATTAAAGATAATATAAACGGTTATGGACAGTTAACTTAGAAAACTGGTGACAGAATCAGGCCATCCGTTTTATAATCTACAATTCAATTTTTGATATAGCTATTGATATCTGATTAGGTTGATTTTTGCATTAACATAATAATTTGCGGGTCCTATAAGATGAACGGTTCAGATTACTGACGTGAATGCTCGCGGTAGGGACCACAATGGGGTGGTGGCAGAAACCTCCTCCGGGCAGAATACATTCTCCTTGATTATACGCGACTTTAACGACCTTTTGAAACTAGTGGAAGACTCGTCGTCCCTTGCACTCTTTGTAGATTCTAGATGGGGAGAGAAATTTCATTTCTGATGTGGACCAAAAAAGAAGTAGAATACAGCCTTAATGGAAGTCACAATCAGGGACCATGTGAAAACCCCAAGAAGGTTCCTTGATCTCATTGGTTCTTTGTATCACAATCAACCTAATGGACGTACTCCAAATTCTGCTGCTCCATTATTTTTAATGTACTTATTCAAATCCATCTAGAACACTTTTAGACGGTCGCGATTGCCTCCGCAAACAACTATTCAGGGCTCCGCTGTAAAAAGATTTTCTCTTTTAGTCCACTACTTTTGTTTTGTATATTTGATGCCAAGTAAGTACTAAAACTCTTTGCGTGGGAACTGGGATACAAGTGCTTGAAGATTACAGAAGCCCGCCGCTGACTGGAGCGTATAAGCTATTATTACGTGAATGTCCATACATACAACTTTTCCCGTTTATTTTACACATTGGACCTCAACCATGACTTTTCATCTTGTGTCGGAGGGTGATGGTCAATTCATTCTCCCTAAATATATCATTCGAAATTTTAAAGGTCTGTTGATCTTCGACTTGTCATTTCATTTAGTTGCCCACGACTTATCTAGTCTACCACACCATTTTATTGTCTGCATTAAGCTTTTTCATTGGAGTCACTACAGTAACTAAAAGCTGTAACCTGTGGCTTGTAATTAAGCTGGCCTAGACACCGAGTTATATAAAATGAACCCACATAACCTGTATGCATGAAAATCTGTCCGTTTGCCGGAGAGCTGTTAATTGATTCCAAAGCACCTTCCTCCTCGATTTCCTATTGGATCGAGTGCTTGCTCCTGCTGGTCTCTCTCTGTCTGTAACATACCGGAAAGAAGATATGAGCAAGACCAATGGCTTCTTGGCTTGTCTACTGTTTGTGCTCCATGGGCAAGCCTTCTTTACGACAGAAGCGGACGCTAAGAGGAGTGTATGTCATCTTTCAGCATCTTGACCACACTCTTGTCCATGAAAAAGAACTTACAGAAGTTACCTTGGTTTTTAAATACTCTTCCTAATCCTCCCTATTAACAGGTTCATATTGTTTACCTCGGAGAAAGGCAGCATGATGATCCTCAGCTCGTCGCTGATTCACACCACGACATGCTTTCCGCTGTTGTGGGGAGGTATAATATCAATTTTTTTTTTTTGCCAAGAAAATAGATTTGTATAGCAAAGTTGAGAAAAATCATCATAAACAATTTCGGCTATAGTCTTATTGTTAACATCAATTGTGCAGCAAGGAAGTAGCCTCAAAATTGATGGTGTACAGTTACAAGCATGGTTTCTCTGGGTTTGCAGCTAAGCTAACAGAGTCTCAGGCACAACGACTAGCCGGTACTTGTCAACCAAAAACCTACTACGAAGTCTTAGTTATAACTTTTATCCCATGGTTAAGGCTGTTGACGAAAAATATAGTACTTGCTCAATCATATGTTTCAGATGATTGTAGGGAGATTAATCCCATCTTATAAACTCAACTCTGCAACACCCACGGGGCTTGTCTTTAACTAAACTTAAGTATTTTCCAGAGTTTCCTGGTGTAATTCGAGTAATACCGAATTCTCTTCACAAGCTGCAGACAACCAGGAGCTGGGATTACTTGGGCCTGTCTTCTGCCACCCACAACGATCTTCTTCGCAAAAGCAAAATGGGTGATGGTGTTATCATAGGTGTCTTTGATACAGGTACATTCTCTCCCACGCACACATGAAACCATGCAGCACACATGCATATATGAGTATGTGTGTGTCTTATCACGGACTCTGAAAATTTCACCCAATAATCCAGGAATTTGGCCGGAGTCACAGGTTTTCGACGACGAAGGGTTTGGGCCAATCCCATCTTACTGGAAGGGTGTTTGTGAGTCTGGGCAGCAATTTAATGCCACATCACATTGCAATAGAAAAGTGATTGGAGCCCGTTGGTTTGTCAATGGATTTCTCGCTGAGTATGGACAGCCCTTAAACACCTCAGGAGACCAAGAATACTTGTCCCCAAGAGATGCAAATGGACACGGCACCCATACATCCAGCACAGCAGCTGGTTCTCAAGTCAGCAACATTAGTTACAAGGGCCTTGGTCAAGGAACCGTGAGAGGTGGAGCTCCAAGGGCTCGTTTGGCTGTATACAAGGTGTGCTGGAATGTGTTTGGAGGATACTGTGCAGCTGCTGATATACTCAAAGCCTTTGATGAAGCTATACATGATGGGGTTGACGTGTTATCTATATCAATTGGATCTTCAATTCCTCTCTACTCAGATGTTGATGAGCGCGATGGAATTGCCACTGGCTCCTTCCATGCTGTAGCCAAGGGCATCACTGTTGTTTGTTCAGCTGCTAACGATGGCCCATCAGCCCAGACAGTACAGAATACGGCACCATGGATTATAACTGTTGGAGCAAGCTCCATGGATCGGGCATTTCCAACACGTATCACACTTGGAAACAATAAAACTGTACTGGTGTGTTCTTAATTATTAGTTTCCAATTGCAAAGTGTATTTTGATCTGATCTTTGTCCCACTTGATCACAAACATGGGCATTGTTGTAGGGTCAAGCCATGTACACAGGGAAGGAAATTGGGTTCACAGGTTTGCTCTACCCGGAATCAAAAGGGCTTGATCCTACATCCTCGGGGTAATTTGGAGTTTGGATACGTACCTGATTCCATGGACACGCTTTCATACTAAGCAGATTTTGATGTTTGAATAACCGATTTGCAGTGTCTGCCAATCACTGTCCCTCAATCCCAAGTTTGTAGCTGGAAAGGTGGTCCTGTGCTTCACGTCATTGGATACTAGAATAGCAGTATCAATTGCAT
>CM033798.1:46828140-46853140 GCA_019656835.1 Rhododendron ovatum
CATCATATGTTATAGCTGCAGGTGGTGTTGGGGTAATCATTGCAAGGAGTCCCGGTGACCCGGCGGCTCCGTGTAGCAATGACTTCCCATGTATTGAAGTCAACTACGAGGTTGGGACACAGATATTGTTCTACATCCGCTCTGCCAGGTCTCATCATCATCAATTATTATCTGCTTTACAATCGCTATTGATGGTTTATTTTAATGTTGATCACTAACTTTATTATGTTTTGAATTTGTCTAATAGGTCTCCTATAGTAAGATTGAGCCCTTCTAAAACTCAAGTGGGCAAGTTTGTGTCAGCAAAGGTGGCTTATTTCTCATCAAGGGGGCCTAGCTCCATTGTACCCTCAATTCTCAAGGTACTTGTGTGCCATTTCAAAGGGAGATATCGCCTGATACTGTTGATTTGTTAAATTTGGAAGACCCTGTTTTGGCTAAGATAATTCAGGGAGGGGAGGTTTAGGGGCTGGGATGGTAAAGCTTGGTTTATGCTGAACCTGTTACACAATCAGTAGGTTCTGTACCAGATGAAAACCAAACTCAGTTCAGAATGACTAGATAGCAGTCTATGAACTTCTGGTTTTAGTTAACAGACTGCGATAGGTGTACCTTCTGTATTTGGAGAAGCAAGATCCTGACAGGGTTTCTGGAAACACCGTAATCTAACATATTATTGTTGTGAAAACTTCTGAGCTTTTATTTTAAGAGAGAAATCTTTCTTTCCATCATTGGATGGGATTTTTTGAAAAACTAGAGAATGCATTGACCTAATTGTCTCAGTTTTTCTTTTATTCAAGTGAATAGATCTTAGCTTTGCATAAATTTTCCTAGTTTATCCAACTTTCTTTTTGTTGTGCCTCTTTTAGAGTTATAAATGTTGGAAATAATTTTTTTTTTAATTTCTATGTGGCATAGCCAGATATAACTGCTCCTGGTGTACAGATCTTAGCTGCCACCTCTCCCCTTGATCCATTAGCAGAAAGTGGATTTGTGATGTACTCAGGCACATCAATGGCAGCTCCTCATGTGTCAGGCATTGTAGCACTACTCAAGGCATTACACCCTGATTGGTCCCCAGCAGCTATAAAATCTGCCCTTATCACAACTGGTGGGTTTCACTTCTTTTACTTGTGTGAATGGGGAATTGTTATGCCCTTGGTATTTGCTGATCAAATATCTTGATGCAGCATGGAGAAATGATCAATATGGTTTTCCTATATTTGCTGAGGGATCCCCTATAAAGCTTGCTGATCCATTTGACTATGGAGGTGGGATTGTAAACCCAAATGGTGCTGCAGACCCTGGTTTAGTGTTTGACATGGGCAGACCTGATTACGTACATTACCTCTGTGCTATGGGCTACAACAACACTGCTATATCTCGACTTAACGGACAATCCACGGTGTGTCCGAGTAAAAAACTCTCCATTCTGGACCTAAATCTTCCTTCCATAATCATACCACGTCTTAGAAAGTCCACAACCCTCACCAGAACTGTCAAAAACGTAGGACCTGCTGTTTCGGTATATAGATCCGTACTTGAGCCTCCTGTTGGAACAACTGTGTCAGTGAAGCCGGACGTCTTGGCCTTCAATGCTACGACTAAGACAATCTCCTTCACGGTTACGGTTCACTCCATGCATCAAATGAACACAGGGTACTATTTTGGAAGCCTGACCTGGACCAATGGAGTGCACACTGTTAGAATCCTCATGTCCGTGAGAACAGAATCTTATGCTGATGCCAACTGAATGCAACTGACTTATATGATTCATTATTAGGGTACTTTATTTTTTGTCTTCACAATAATGTTCAACAAACAAGACATCTGTTTTGTAGTTGAAGTGTTTGTATTTAGCGAGCGTATTATTTTACGCATATTTCCAGTTTCAGACTGATGTTTTTATGGCAATTTTTTGTCTTCACAATAATGTTCAACAAACAAGACATCTGTTTTGTTGTTGAAGTGTTTGTATTTAGCAAGCGTATTATTTTACGCATATTTCCAGTTTCAGACTGATGTTTTTATGGCAATTGAACCTTGAATGTTTTTGGACAGCATCTCATGCTAACATTTAATGTTACCGATACCTGGTTTTGGTTGTGGGTTAAAAGACTAATGGACACGTTGACATTTCTCGGTGTTGTAAGACCAACAATAGGTTACTTGAGCTGATCTACGGTGCCAAAAAAATTTGAAAAAACTAACTCGGATTCGGCCAACCTTAGGTACTTGAGCTGATCTACAGAGCCAAAAAAGTGATAAAACTAACTCGGGTTCGTTTCGAACTGTCAAATTCTACGTAGGTTATCCCACGCATAAGCATTTCGGGACTCCATGTCAAAACACCTCTTCCCTGACTTTTATACTTCTTTTGCTTGAAAAGGAAGAACCCCCACTACTGTTGATAATGGAAAACAAGAAAAAGCAGAGCACTTTGCAAAAGTGTAATGGGTTTGGGA
Organism: Rhododendron ovatum; assembly: GCA_019656835.1. NCBI lineage: Eukaryota > Viridiplantae > Streptophyta > Magnoliopsida > Ericales > Ericaceae > Rhododendron > Rhododendron ovatum. Next base: position 46,830,606 of record CM033798.1, read on the forward strand.
TCTCACAGCTGTGGGCTGCTGGCAAAAGGCGTCATGATCAACTACACTTGTTGGCCACCAACACAAAAACAGCTTTCCTCAAAAAAGCAAAAGCGAAGTTAAAGAATGTGAGCAAAGAAGGAAAAGAAAAAAAATGAAAAAAAGGTCCTAAACTCACTGATGGAGATCCATCTTAGTAGTAACATACTTAATGTTTGTGTTGGATCATGGATGTGCGGAGGGATTTACATGTCAGGGCAAGGAGGATGAAAGAGAAACCAATTCTGAGAGAAATAAGATGTCGGGTACGAAATCTGCTATTCTGTGTTTCGATATCTACCAGCATGAATAGCATGGGTACAGAAATCCGTACAGTGAAATTGTTATCATTCATGGTCACAGACCAAAGTATTTTCTGAAGAATAGGGTAAGAGAAGCAACAATTCAGAAAACAAGAAGTTGGATGACCATAAAGCTTGACTAACAGGAAAAAAGAACTTAACAACGTGCTAAAAAGTGTGATAATGAGCCCTCCAAGATAAAGTTGGCTGAACTGAGAATTATTAGCTAAAGGGCGTTTGTGCCATCCTGTTGAAGTTGACAATAAAGGAAAGTGGAGAAAAGAAAACAAACTAAAGCAACTATTCCAAATATAAGCAAATCCATCCTTCTCGTTAAATAGGACACAACCCTGATACACTGGAGTAGGAAAAACATAAACTATTCTTGTCATCCACTTGTGAGCGAATGATGGATAAGAAGTCAAGTGTCTGGAGAGGGGAAAGCAAAAACATTTACCTTATCATTTTTTCTTTCCTCGTACTTCAAAACTATCTTAAAACGTCTTTGATTTTCTCTGAGGCCACAAGTAATGTGAGTGCATATTTTACCGAGTTTTCGCTCCATCATTTTGTTTTGTTTTGTTTGAATGAGTTCTAGAAAGCTCATCATACTTTTTCTCGCCATTCCCTTATTACTGATCCAATGGAAGTGATCTTTAGGTGCACATTGTGTATATGGGAGAGAAGCAGTACAAGGATCCATCTGCTGTCAAGAAGTTACACCACAACATGCTCTCAGCTCTGCTTGGAAGGTATAGTTTTGAATAAAACAATACAAACTGCAGATTCAATTTGTCATCTTTATAAATAATAGAATGACTAAAACTTCTCTCAATTCACATTGAAGTAAAGAAGCTGCCAGGGATTCAATTCTTTACAGCTATAAGCATGGATTTTCGGGGTTTGCAGCTAGGCTAACGAAATCCCAAGCAGAAAAGATTGCAGGTACCTATTAGCAAAGAAAAATGACCTGGCGGTTTCTTTTACTAATGACATTGAATTCATAGTTTCAGGTACATCTAATGATTGTCAACCTATGAATTTCAGAATTTCCAGGTGTTGTCCAAGTGTTTCCTAATCGCATCCACAAGCTCCATACAACTCGAAGCTGGGATTTTCTTGGACTCCATCACCATTTTCGAAATGATCTTCTGACGGAGGGGAAATTTGGGGATGGAACAATCATTGGTGTGATAGATTCAGGTATTGAATGAGCTCATAACATCTCAAGCTTCATTCAGAAACCTTTTCTCAAACTTGGATATATCTGCAACTTTTTACTGTAGGAGTGTGGCCAGAGTCTGAAAGTTTCAATGATGAAGGAATGGGTCCAATTCCATCGCGTTGGAAAGGAACATGCCAGCACGGAAAGCACTTCAATGACAGCAATTGCAATAAGAAACTCATCGGAGCTCGCTGGTTCATTAAGGGTTTAAGGCACATATCAAAGATGCCCATAAACATAACTAACGACATTGAATTTCTCTCACCGCGGGATAAAATGGGTCATGGAACTCATACTGCTTCCACAGCAGCTGGCAGGTTTGTGGAGAAAGCAAACTATAAAGGACTAGCTTCAGGCATAGCCAGAGGAGGTGCACCACTTGCTCGTTTGGCCATTTACAAGGTTTGTTGGGCCGTTAATACTGGAGGATGCACAGATGCAGATATACTGAAGGCATTCGACAAAGCCATAGATGATGGAGTAGACATCATATCTGCTTCACTTGGCAACGAAATGCCTTTGTTTTCTTACGTTGATCAACGCGATTCAGTTGGTATTGGTTCTTTCCATGCGGTCACAAAGGGCATCACTGTTGTTGTGGCAGGAGGAAACGATGGACCTTTCTCACAGACAATAGCTAACACTGCTCCCTGGCTCATAACTGTGGCAGCAACCACCATTGATAGGGCCTTCCCAATGGCTATTACACTCGGAAACAACCAAACTCTTATGGTAGACTACATGCTCTAATATCATATCAGTGAGAATAGGAAGTTTCCTCACCATTCTTGCTATGGCATTGTTTTGGTGCAGGGTCAATCTCTTGATACTGAAAAACAAGTACACGGATTCACTGGCCTTACATACTCTGAACGCATAGCTTTAGACTCAACAGACGATTCAGCGTTAGACTTTTCTGACTTCTTCTACTTCTAGTTGTAGGTCTTCCTCTTACCTCAACATACGTATGATTGTGATCTGTTTTCATGGTTTCTCCAGAATGGATTGTCAATTTTGGAGTCTCAACGCAACATTAGCAGCCGGAAAAGTTGTGCTTTGTTTCTCAAAGTCAGACCAACAGGATATGATTTCTGCAGCGTATGCTATAAATGAAGCAGGAGGGGTTGGACTCATTTACGCGCAGTTTGGTGACAACCAGCTTGATTCGTGTCACGCAATCCCTTGCATTAGAGTGGATTATGAAGTGGGGACACAGATTCTGTCCTACATCAGAAAAGCAAGGTAAGTATCGAGCTGGCAGGTTAAAGACACAAAGAAATACAGATGTTCATACAACATAACAAAATTAATCAACTTAAGTTTTCCATGAAGGGTGCCTACTGTGAAGCTGAGTGTCCCAAGGACTGTTATAGGGGCATCTGCATCTCCTCGTGTCGCATATTTCTCATCCAGAGGGCCCAGTTCCATAACCCCAGGTGTGCTAAAGGTATCGCAATAAGTCAAATTTCTGCCTTACTGATGCAGAAGTGTTTGTATATTAGATCTTTTCGCGAAGGTAAATCTGTTACTAGCTTAGCTCGGAAATGTTTACCATATTACACTTTGAGAGATATCTAGTAAGTTAGCTATTGATGAAATACCTACCCATGATACAAGTTTCACAAGCTAAGAGCATTTGCTAGGGTAATATATTGAGCATATGCATTTGTTTCCTCATGCAACAGAGGGAGTGTATTTGAAGAACTGAAATTGCTAAGGTAACAATCACATGAGTAACAAGGCGAACAAGTACCAAATGACAAAGAAACAAGATTCACGAATACATTTGTGACCAAAAAGGGGGGAAAAAAAACATATTAAATAGAGGTGAAGAACATGTCCACTGACCATGTTGATATTTGTTCCATCAAAGAACACAAGCTTTATCTTCAAAACAACTTACATTACATAGCAAAAACTGAAACCAAAGCCACGTTGCAAAAGCATTTCCCTTTACGAAATGTCTGGTTTATGAAAACATGGGCAAATCCACAAAAAGATCTTACAATTGCATGAACTTTGCATTTGAAGTCTGAAAAGAGCAAGTTGGTTTTCTTCTCTGCTCTCATTGACGCTGACATAACGTGTTTCACCTCATTCAATGTTGGTTTACTTGAGGAAGCCGGACATAGCTGCACCGGGAGTGAGCATTTTAGCTGCATATCCACCACAGGACACAGAACATAGCAGCGGTTATGCATTTGTATCAGGAACATCAATGGCTTGCCCTCATGTGACTGGAATAGTAGCTCTCATCAAATCTACACACCCCGATTGGTCTCCTTCAGCCATAAGATCAGCCCTCGTCACTACAGGTGAGTCATATTTAGTGAAAAAAGTTCTTTGGCAGTCCACAAGACTCCATAACCAATTCTAAGGCACTTTTGGCTGTTCTCAAAATCTCTAGCATCGCAGAAGGGAAATGATGGGATGGACATAACGGAGGTGGGACCGACATACAAGGCAGCTGATCCATTTGACATTGGTGGTGGAAATGTCAATCCGATCAGAGCAGTGGATCCAGGGCTTATTTACAATATTAGTGTACATGACTATATTCAATATCTCTGTGCCTTGGGTTACAGCAACAAATCCATTACCAGATTAACCAGGACAAATCCGAAATGCATGAAAAACAACCGATATATACTTAACCTCAACCTGCCTTCTATCACCATTCCCAACTTTAAAAAGACAGCAACAGTTTCAAGAATGGTGACTAATGTGGGAGAGATTACTTCAGTATATGAAGCACAAGTAAAAGATCCATATGGTGTTCAAATGGTTGTTGAACCTCGAATTCTGCGGTTTAATTTGACCACCAAAGTTCTTTCATTCAAAGTTACCTTCTTGTCAACTCAAAAGATCCATGGAGATTACAGATTTGGAAGCCTAATATGGACCGATGGAAAGCATTTAGTAAGAATTCCCGTATCGATACGTGTTAGAGATTCTCATTCATATCCCGAGGTATAAACCTGCAGAGAAAATCAGATTGCCAAGTAAGTCATAACATGGAGGGAGAAACTGGGAAAATCTACATGTATCCGTTAGAAATGTTACTTGTCACTGCCAAGGGGACCATTTTATCATGCATGCTTTAATCATTCCTATGAGAATCTTTTGTAAGCCCCACAATAATGTATCTTTAATAATTGCACTAGCTCGTTGGTGTCAATTAGGTGGTCTGTGGACTTTTGTTGCCCTCCATGGCGCTTTCAGACTAATAGGAATTTTTAGCAAATATGTCTTTTTCGAAGGAACTTCTAACAAATATATGCATATTTTGATGGGACAACCATAGACAATTTTTTGAAGACAGTAGTATCATTTGCCCTTCGACCTAGGTGTAATTTACATTTCACTTTTATGTAATCTGCTCACTAAAACTTTGAAAGTGAATTATGCAGAGAAAACTTCAAAGATGTTCACAAGCTTAATACTTAATTCAAAGCCAAATTCTTTTACAGTAATAATACTGTACATACGTAGTTCACGAAAAGCAGATTCCGCTTGTTTTCTGGAAACATTTGGAGGTGCATTGTCAAGAGATAACACCAATTTTCATGTCGATATACAGTATGAAATTTCGCCGATATAACCAACCTCGATCCACTTCTATTGGATGAGAAAGAAGCCCGATGGAATTTGGAGTCTTTTTTGATCTCCTACTCGTCCCACCTCATTTGTTCTCTTAATTAGGTTCGGGAAGCTCGATCAACCCTTGCTCGATCTTCCGCTTGGGACAAAATTGTAGTATAGTTTTATCTCCTACCTAGCTTGGGATAGAACTAAAAAAATACAGTATATTATTACAGTACTGGCTCACTGGGCTTGGAAGATCCTTAAAATTGTGTAATAAACCTGCAGAGATGGTTCAAGTTGAAGTCCATTCATTTTGTGGGGGAAGAGTTTAATAATAAATCTCCACAGATTATCTATAGTCTTTGGAACCTGCAGATAAGCTTTTAGACCTCGACATGAATAGTCAGTAATTAAAAGTTACTACTAAAACTTATCGTAATCGTCTCAATTTTCCCCTCATACAGTACTCTAGCCAAACAAGTAATTAAGCACTCATGATCTCCGTCCTCCATAAATCTCCACAAGTTTTTATCTTTTCCTTTGCTGGTAAAAGAAGACCTGGACACGAGTTGTCTCGTTATTGAACATGTTTTCTTTCTTTTCCTTTGCTGGTAAAAGAAGACCTGGACACGAGTTGTCTCGTTATTGAACATGTTTTCTTTCTTTATTTCCAAGAACCTTCTGATCAATCGGCCGGTAACGATATCAACTCCACATGCATAACAAATTACGCTTGCTTAGCAGTAACATTGTGGATACATCCGCTATGGTTTAAAAGTGTGCAAAGAACACCCCCGTGGTTTGTGAAGTGTGCACATAACATTCAATTTCGTTTATTTTAATGGAGGCGTATCTCACACGTCTCTTGAATTTAAACGAAATCTAATATGAACCGTTGATAATGTTTTATAATCATATTAGAGAGCATCTCTATAAAATAAAAAAAATAAAAAAAAAACCCAGCTCGATCAGACATCAATAACTCAGTGATCTAAATTTTGTTAAGATGAATAATAAATTTTTATTGGAAAATTTCCTTCATAATAATTTTGATTGGACCATGAGGTTTTCATTTTTCGATCGACTTGAATTATGGAATGGATGTAGTACTCGTCAAACTCTACAATATCAACGGTTCAGATCTAATTTTTAGTACATGGGATGGATTAGTTAGATTCAAGAAAGAAGAATCAAGGGAGAAGATGAGGGCATATTGGACTTTTGATGTATGTCCGTCACACTTAACGTTACTATGGACAGGATTAGGTGTTATGTGCACGTACACTTCACAAACTACAAGGGTGTTATTGCATGCTTTTGAAACATAGAGGATGTATCCTCACATGACCCCAAACCACATGAAGTCAAAATGGACTTTGCCATACTTGGAACATGGTTAGAGCTCCTATAGTTTTGGTAGTTGAAGGTTGGCTCATATGGAAGAAGGATGTGCAGATTGCAGAAGACTAAACTCAATCCTTCAAGATTTGTTCACATTCATCATGAACTCTGTTACCTCTATTAGGAGGGTGTTCAAAGTGATGAATATGGTCGGCCATCGATAGGAAATAAACTTCTTAGAGCATCCACAATGTAATAATCAAAAGTAAATAATCAAAACTTGTCACGTCAGCTTTTGATTATTCATTTAGAGGGTTGCTAAAATTAGTAATGTGAAGTCCCACATTGTTACTTTTGATTATTCAAATATCCAAATTTGATTATTGGTTAGGAGGTTGCTAACTTTGATTATTACAATGTGAGCATTTTTTAAGCACACATAGCTAACTTTAACAATCTTTTAATTTTGATTATTACATTGTGGATGCTCTTATACTTCGTATATTGTTGGAGAGCAACAAATACGATTTGCAAACTTAAAATGACAAACAATTTGTTTATCTATCCAACTTAATGAATCTGATTTTTTATAAAGATGTCTACTTAACATCGTCTATAAACTGCTTGCATCACGTGACGTAAAATTTTGTAATCATGATCTCAACCATTCTTTTTATAAGCATTTGTACAAAAAGTTAGATTGGTCGGACGTCAATAACCAAAAATATTTACACAAGAGAAACAACAGCTAGACTTTGACCATTCATTTTTTATTCAAGCAAATATGATTTGACCAAGATTTTGCCGATTTTCGATCAATCTGATTAGCATGAGCGATAAACACATCGAAGCCTGCAAAATGAACGGCTCAGAGAGAAATTTCAACCACTGCTCTCGGGAAAAAAATAAGAACACATCAAGATAAGCATATATCAAATTGAAGCAAGAGGAATTATGCATAAAAAGATTCAGGATTCATTCTTGATTGCCTTGAAAAGTGGGTAAAAAATTTCTACAATCACACATGCTTATAAAATACTTATACACACACTCACATTCATGGTGAGATCTGCTCATTACACCTTTAGTATGTGTTGAGCCTCGAAATGAATGTGAGTATGTGTATTGTATTATGTAAGTTTGTGTGATTGTAGAAAAGTTGAAGCCGGTATAAACAAAGAGGGAGGAAAAGTAATTACAACGAGGAAATGCGATACAAATATTGCTTGTAGCTGTAGGAAATGAGCTACGAAGGAATACTCATCTTTCTAATACTGCTACTAACCAAAACTAGTTCCGATGCTCTGAATCTGGTCTTGTATTAGTTCAGTAGCAGTATAAAAAGGTGAGTATTCCTGGGTACAACCCAGGGAATGGTGTCAGAAGGAAGAAGCTTAGATCTGCACTGTTGAAAACGTGGGATATGTTTGGTCAAGATATGGATTGGCTCAAATTCATTGTGACCACATATATTATGTGTTTGGTTTTAATCCTTGGGGTACAACATGCACAAAGGACAAGTGAGCTGACCCTCATCCTCCCACCTGTCCAAACGCTCCTTATGGAACACGTGACTGCAGTTTGATAGCTCCCTGATTTGGTGGTTCCCCTCACACCTCACACTTCAACTTACCGTTTTCGCCGTGATCAACATCAAAACCATAATAGTAATAATAATAATCTTGTTGGTGCAATATTCTTCCCGTTGACTCATCTGCTCCCTGTAGGAAATTGGAGAATTGTACAAGTGGTAGCCTCTTCTTGATAAATTCTGTTACGATGGGGATTGGAACAGGGACTGGGACTAGGGATGGAGATGACCCATCCAACATTGTCACGTAATTGCTGTCTTCATTGCTAGTGGTGGAAACGTGTAATTCTCCTGAATAAATGGCCTCTTCTGCCGATTTAAACAGACCCAAACGAGTGAATGTCGTCGTAACCATGTATTTGAGTTGGGTTAGCATACATACCAAGTATCCGAGGGCGAGCGGTAGGGCCTTTGCCACAGGTTACGTATCTAGATGTTTATAAGCCGATGAGTACGTCGGAGGAGCATGTGGAGCGGGAAAGGAAAAGATTCGATAAACTGGATACAGAGTGGTTGGAGTAAGTGATAAAGGAAGATGCGGGAGAGCCCCTAATGTTGGAGTTTTTCAAATAAATTGAATTTTAGTTTGGAATTTTTGGAAAGGTGCTGAGTGAGATTTTTGTGAAAGGCTGCTACACTTTTTTACATCAGTTGTGACTTTATATAAATGGTTATAACACCTATTAAATTAGGGTGTGTTCGTTTGGGAAAGGATATGAAACATAGGGGTGCCTCCAAGAGGCATGACCCTTCTAATTAAATGTTTCATGAAAGGGTGCCTACCAAGAGGCATGTTTCGTTCTAATTAAATGTCTTTAATAGACATGACATTTCCTAACTAGTGTCTTTAAAAGACATGACTATTCTAATGTGTGTTTCTTCCAAAACACACAACCTTTCATACAAGGGTGCTTATAAGTCTATAAATAGGCCATTTGTAAAGTCATTTAAAAATCGGAAAAATTCCATGCTGAATTGATCTATTTTTCTCTACACATTCTCTTCCTAAAATGACAAACTGAAATTCTATTATTCCATAGGAATAGAATATCAGTTCTTGGTTCTTTTACATTAGCTTAGTGGATATTCTGTCTGTCTTCGTTTATGCAAACGCAGACAGAAAGAACCTAGAGTTCGGATTCGATTTATCTTGAAGTCGGATTTGCTATAACCCGGTGCACACCTTCTGGTGGGGGCAAATACTGTCTTTAGGAAAGCGTTCTCCAACGTGACTCGAATGCTTATACTGTTCCAAGTTTGAAGAGATGACGCCATCACTTTCATTCTATTGAAGACCGGATTACCAACACCTAACCAGGACATTTTCTGTTTCGTTTCGTTTTGTTTTTTTTTAAGGTGTCCGGGGTCTCGTAAGTAGGTGATTGCAGTTGACTTGTTGCTTAAACGTTACTGATGGGGCAGGGCACAAGGGATTGGAAATCACTGATGGGCTAGTAGCTCCTGTTAATTTTTACAGTACAACAACTCTAGTGGGGAAGGGAACGACTTTGGCACCGTAGAGTGGATTTGCCGTGCCAATACCTCAATACTTTTTAACCGTTCGATTGATATATAAAATGGTAAATATTTCAAATGGAGTGATATGTATTCCATATATATAGAGTAGTAAAAATTCAATGCAGTGGTAAATATTCTACATCTGAAATATTTACCACTGCACTGGAAATACTTATCACTTCATATGGAATACTTACCACTGAATCTAGAATACTTACCACAACTCACTTAATTTTGAGATATCACACACCAAAACATTTTGGTGTAACATAGAAAAATTCTTAGAGATGGAAACCAGAAAAGTAAGTAACTGGTAAAAACGTTAGAACCATAATATCGTTTCAGACCCCACTCCAGTGGCTCACTTTGAAGATCCTTAAATTGTGTGAAATGCAAAACCCGAGGATGGTTCAAGACTTCAAGTTGAAGTCCATTCATTTTGCGGGAGAAGAGTTCAGTAAACTTGAAGGCAAATTGGGTGCCATCCAAAAGAAAATACAGTTTTGGCTTTGGGAAGAGCCGAAGAGCCACATTCATGCTAGCGGATGTATAGTTAGGCGTTGTTTCTACTAAATTAAAAGTCGTAGTACTTAATTTTTTTTGTTTTGTCTTTACTAAAAAAAATTCGCGTTTGTTAGTTTTGTGTCAAATTTTTATGAATTATTGGTTTGTCTCGACAAGAGAAATTGAAAAAATAAAACATTATGACATTTGCCCAATTTTTATTTGGAAATATTCAAGAAAAATAAAAATACTGGCATTTCCGATTTCTTTCTTGGATAAAACATGACACGATTTGTTTGCGTACCTATGTAAGAGCAAGTCCAATGGGGGATGGATAGTCATTTTCCATCCCCAAATGCTAAAACCTGGCCTCCAATGGGGGATGGAAGAGGAGATCTTTTACAAGATGGCTCTACTTTACGACAATCTAGGAATGAAACAGTTTTGCATCAATATTAGAAACTCCAAACCCCAACGGGCCGTTTGCCAATTGGATTAATTTTAGGTAGATATAACATGAGGGGATATATGATAAATACTCTACTTTCTCTAAGGACACCCTTAGAGCTGTAAAATGTGGACTTTTGATCTCAGCTATTAGATTATGTTTTTAATGGTCCAGATCTGTGGACAATCTATTCGATCTATTCTCGCGAATATATCGTCCACGGATCAATTCTTGCGAATAGATTGTCCACAGATCTGGACCATTGAAAACACAATCCAACAGCTGAGATCAAAAGTCCACAGATTGCATATATGCGGGCGCCCTTAATAGAAGGGTCGTGATATGATAAAATGATAGATATAAACATAAAGGGGAATATGTTGTAGATAGGTTGTTTCAGTAGTTTATAGAATATGAGATATGTATATGCTCGGTTTATTTTGAAATAGGTATAAGTAGGTGGATATAGAATTAAAAGAAAATGTAGATTTTCCGTAATTAGAAGCCGAATATGAAGGCTGATATAATAAGAAAAGGACTGAAGGTGGTGTTACTATATTTTGCCCAAGGCGGATATACCATCCGAGATATTATATCTCCCATATATATATCCAGAATTTAAGTATTTCGAATATACTCTCACAGGAAATAAGTATATTCGGGTTGATAATATATCTACGCTTTGGTTCTCATCGGCAAACGGGTCGCAAGGGATTAGTCTAAAGGTCAAGGCCTTGGATTTAGGAGTTTGGTCGCTCCTAAGGTCTCAGTTTTGAAACCTCTCAGGTGCTATCAATTTTTTGAGGTCAGTCCATACAGAGTTTTGCTCTAACTTTTATTGGAATCCTGCAAGTGGACAATGGGGTTGGTCCCCCAAAATTAGTCGATGCATGCATAAGCTGGACACTGAATTATCAAAATGTCTAGAAACTCCGAGGGAACCCATAAAATTCCAAGTTCGATGGGGTCTTGAAAGTAAATTATACTCCTTCTGTCTTCATTCTTTTGTCCCTTTGGAAGTTCATGCCATTTTTCAACTAATTATATTTTACAATCTATAATGTTTTAGGTGATTTTGAAAATATCGTTTGAAAGAACTTATTAAGATCTATCAAATAAGATCCATATTGCATATAAACGGTATTACCAATTAAAAGTTATAATTATTTTTTTATCCGATTAGGATATGACGATGGACAATAGAATGGGGACGGAGGGAGTAAGTTGGAAGTATTGATTGTGACTAGGAAAATAATTGTTGCACTCTGCTTTTCTTATAATTGCACTTTAAAATTTATCTTTTGGTGCTTGTATTGTGTGTAATTTAAACATTATTGAGCAATTTTGGGTGTTTTAGGTGTTTGTATTCTATGAATACTGATCTAATACAATCTTTTGGAGGCGAATAATTCCCAATTTTTTACCCAATAAAAGTGGGTTGGGGTTAATACTCATTCTATCCACATTTTTAGTCCTAGTTAGCACTTTTTATTGTTCTTGTTCCAAAAATATTGTCCCACTTTCAAGCCAACAGGGTTATAGTTAATGAAAATTCTACTTTATCCTTCCACTTTCAAATCAAATAGTACTAAATAAAAATTGAAAAGCAATGATTGAAGGGTAAAATGAAAAAATGTGATGATTTGACGTGCAATAATTATGTTCCGAGATGTGCTATCTCCACACCCACTTGCACACCCACACACACAAGTGTGTGGGTCCCACACACACTACAGTGTGCAGTGTGTGTGGAACCCACACACTTGTGCAAGTGGGTGTGCAAGTGTGTGTGGTTCTAGAATTAGTGTTATGTTCCCTTATATGGTTGAAAGATAAGCGACTGAATCAGTCGTTCTGCATCACTCTACAGGAAGATGCTGCCAAGCATCTCCCATTCCAAAACTTACATAGATTTTTTAACCTAGTGGGGTATTTTTTTATCTCTAATGTTTTGTAAATCTTTTAGTGTATTCTTCTCTTTCTTACAACCTCCACTAATGCTATGTTTAGATGAGTTTTTAAAAAATTTTGAATTTGATTTTTGAGATAATAAGTAGAGAGGGAAATTAAAGTAATAATTGAAGATATGGGTAATAAGTAGAGAGAAATTAAGGTAATAATTGGAGATATGTATAATGAGTAGAGAAAGATAAAGAGATAAATGAGAATAAAAATTAGAAATAAGGATAATGAGTGAAGAGATAAATAAGAATAATTATTAGAAAGAAGAGTAATAAGAAAAATCTACAATACACACCCCTTAAAATGGTGTATCATATGCACCTATTTTATGGTTCACTCATAATATTTTAATGTATTTCGTAACTTTTGTTCTAGAATTCATAATCTTTCAGCAGTATGATTCGTAACATCTTCATTATTTGATTTATCTCGTAACTTTTATACGATTCATAACTTTTTACTAATACGATTCGTAACATTTTCTCTATAATTCATAATATTTTAAAAGTGTACAAATAAGAAATGTGTATTATAGTCTTTTCCAGAATAACATGTATTTTTTGAATTAGAATTTTTTTTTCAAGTTGTGACCCATTATACTACAACTCCCACCAATGTCGACCCACGATCCCATGTCCGGCAACCTCCCATGATCATCTCCTCCGCGACCCTAGGGGAGTGGCTCCATGTTGCACATCTGACATAATATAAAGGTAGGGAAGGTAAAGGAAAAGGCAGGCATGCTATTGGTTCCCAATTCCCACAGAGCACTATCCCTCTTTTTCTCTTTACTTTAATCCAATTTGATTGTCAGAGGTTGTAACACCATCGGTCTTTGAATTTACGCTCCGTTTCATAATACTTTTTTAAAAAATAAGTTTTTATTTTATTTTTTTCACTATATAAAAGATCTAGATAAGATCTATTAAACAAAATACATATTGCTAGAAAAATTATTTACGTAAACATATTATTTTTGAGCTTGAAATTGTATTATTACAAAATAAGTACTCATTTTTAGTTTCAGAACGGAATCTTATTTTGCAAGAAATTCTTCTCAAAGACTCTTAGTGTGATGGTTAGGATTGTGCAGGAGTCTTGATAGAGTGCTCGAATTAACCGTCCAAATTTTGAAATCAAACAAAATATTTATCGAACTGAAACGAAAGGAATTATGCAGAAAAAATGTTTAAGCATTCATTCTTAATTGCCCTGAAAACTAGTGAAAAGTCAGTAAAACCAAGAGGGAACGGCATTATCAAAAAAAGAAGAGGGAACGGCATTTAATTACACTCAGGAAATGAGAGTACTACAAATCAGGGAAGAAAAGTCAAAAAGTAATTATGTTGTTCCAGTACTCTGCATCCGTTCTTGTTCTCGTTGTTCTTGTACTGGTTCTTGTTCTTGTTCAGTAGGAGTGTCAGAGAGATCAGCATTCCTGAGTACAACCCAGGGACTGGTATTAGGAGGAAGAAGCGTAGATCTGCACAAAGGGCAAGTGAGCTGACCCTCATCCACCCACCTATCCAAACACTCCCTGTGAAACACATGACAACAGTTTGATAGCTCCCTGATCTGGTGGCTCCCTTCAACGCAATCCCAACACACCGAACACCTCATCTTCCTATCAACCTCAAAACCATCAAAATCAAATTCGTGCATTATTCTTGATTTGTCTGCGCCCTCTATGAAATCGGAGAATAGTACAACTGGTAGCCTCTTCTTGATAAATGCCGTTACGATGGGGATTGGAACAGGGACTAGTGACGGAGATGACCCATCCCACATTAGCACGTAATTGCTGTCTTCATTGCTAGTGGTGGAGTGATCGTGTAATTCCCCTGAATAAATGGCCTCTTCCGCCGATTTAAACAGACCCAACCGGCTGAATGCCATTGAAACCATGTATCTGAGTTGGGTAAGGATACTTACCAAGTATCCGATCGGTTCGGCCTTCGCCATCTCGCCACACCACAAGAACTGATTTGGAGAGAGAGAGAGAGAGAGAGAGATGAGACGGAGGATGAGAAGCATGTGGAGGGGCAAAGGAAAAGATTCGATTTCCAATTAAAGTTAAAAGAAGATGATGCGGGGGTGGAGTGCAATTTTGTTCGCTCTCTTCTTAAAAGATGGTAAACATTACCTCCCTTCTTATTGATTGAAATGATGTGGATTTCATCAAAAAGTGATGTTATGCTTACCATGCAAAATACTTTTTGGTTAGCATAACATCACTTTGTGGTGAAATCGATACCATTTTTATCAATAGAAATGAAGGTAATGTTTATCTTCTTAAGTGGAGGGTGAACAAAACTCACGAGTGGGGAAACGGAAACCCCAGACAAGGACGTTTTTTGGTTTTGTTTTATTGTATGAATCACGATATGATGGTATCCGTGTCTCTTCAAGTTACTCACGTAATTTTTCTTTAACTGCACGTTGCATTAAATAACTATAACGTTTACAACCCGGTGGTATATAATTTCTATTAAATTCGCATAAAGTAAATTAACAATACAATTAGAAAATACTCCTACAAGGGTAGATGTAAAATTTTTCACCGAAATAAATGCGTTATTTGCCAACTCATCCGCACAATGGTTTGCTTCCCAATAGATATGCTTGATCGACACCGCTTCAAGCTCCTCTTTTTAAATATTTTGCCACACTAATGTCACCGACTCCTTAAACCAATAAAAAAAATTACTAGTATTAACACTTGCTTAGTTGTTTAATCACTTCTTTATTTCTTTATTGATTGCAGTTGTTGCTCAAACGTTTACCGATGGGGTAGCACATGGGATGATGGGGATAGGAAATCACTGGCAACAATTTTATAACCACATACAAATACTTATATACATATTCATAAAGGGTGCATAAGTATTTGTGTGTGGTTATAAAATTATTGAATCACTAGTAGGCTCTACTTCTTTTTTTTTCCTTTTTTGGACCGAACTAGTAAATCTTATAAACATTAATACTTTAATGACCATATTTTGAGTATCATGTAATGTGATACCATTGCATTAATTGGACGTGCCCTACATATTATGAAGCGGAGCACATTTATGTGGACTGGGTAGAACATTGTATTGGCTCATGCATACTGATACAGAGATTGATACTATATGGTTGATGATCTAATACACGATTCCTTTTGCGTGAATTCGGAATGCGTGTATATTAAATTCGGCCACAAGTAACTTCAAAGAGTGTGTTAAAACATCATTTGGGTGCTTATTTGACTTTACCCATTATTATTTGTGAATTTATATATTAATTTTAGCTGCAGTATAATTCCAAAAACAACAAATTTAACCAAGAAAAATTTTGAACCATGATAAACAGCTCGGATGCCACACTACACCCTGAGAAGGCGTTGATGCTCCTGTTCTCCATTCTTGTAAACTTATTTTTATTTTTCGTTTTGTATGTATTGTTTGTCTTTTTTGAATTTTTGTTAAATCTGTGTTATATTTTTTGAATTAATCATCCATCTCGACGAAATGAATCTAAAAAGTACTTCATCTGTTCCTAAATAAATGTCCAATGCACAAATCTAGGTAAAGATCGGCCATAATCTTCAGTGGCCTCAAGGTTTGAAATATTTGACTTCCATAAGAATACAACATGTGACCTCATGGAGGAGCACTTATTGTTTTCTCATAACCACTTGGCCAAACCCCTTAGGGTTTTTATGGTTGATTTTGAAAAATGAACATGCATTTTGGGACATCTCAAAATGAAATATTAGACTATCAAAATGGGACAAAAAAAATATAAATTTATGCAGGAGGCACCTCAAGCTTTATCTTAGAGAGCTAGCTTTGCGGTAGCTAGGATATAAAACTCCCAATACTGCTAGGGGAATTTATTAACGTTAATAGATTGTTTTCAATCCGAATCGTCCAAAACACTTTTGGACGACTGAAATTGCGCGGAGTTGTGAATAACTTATTAAGTTTCTCTCTTTAATTTATTAGGAACCTGTTTTGATGTTTACGAAGCTCCATGTGCAAGCTATAGAACATAAATTCAGCATATCAGGATTCAAATAAGAAATTGATAAGTAGTAATTTTCAACAGACCGGCTTAGTTTTACGAAAGGTCGATCAAATGACTCATATTGACCGTCGAATAAAAAAAGACTCATATCGTAGAATAGGAAAACAAACCAATTAGAACATATCTTTTGTTGCTTGATCTTTGACCTCAATTTTTTTATTTTGATCCTGATCTTTGACCTCAATCAAAACATATCTTTCGTTGATTTGTGCTGACGTATTATTTCTTTTTTGTTTTTTTAGATCTTCTCTACCTATCGCTTTTGTATTGATGTATAGATACACGTTAAATAATTAACTTTCAAATTTTGCCGCCGTATATATTATATTAGTTGCGTATATATGTTTTTACGAAGATATGAAACCATGTAGTACTAAATAGATAGGTACGCACAATTGAAACATTACTTTTAGGTATTTTCGTTGTAATGCAACAATTCTGATAGAATAATGAATGTTTCTGGCAAATCATTATGCATAGTTGCATCCTCGTTAAAATATATATACTCCAGTAGATAAAATTCACTGACCTTTATTGAGGAAATGTAGGTAAATAAGAGGGTAATATACTTCTAAAACCATTACTAAGAGTTCTCATTTCGTTAACTAACTTAACGCTATTAAATTTGGCTCTTAGAGCATCTCCAATGGGAGATGTTAATTCCTACGTCGACATTTTATCGGTAAAAATTGACACCAAAATTCAATCTAACTTAACAGCCATCTTTGATGCCAACTTTGACAGCCACCCTCCTCAATGCCAAATTTCAAAAAATGACCATTTGTATTTTGACGTAAGGGTTGGAGATGGATAATTTAATGTCAAATAAATATAATTTGACATAAGGGTTGGAGAGGAGGTTTTGATGTCAAATTGGAAATAATAAAATACCACATCAGCCTTAAAAAAAAATTTGGTATCCCCAATTTGAAGTCAAGGGTTGGAGATGCTCTTAGAGCATATCTAATAGGAGATGTCAAAGTTGAGGTGGACAATCAAACGGCTAGTTTTGGCATTAAGTCGCCATCCAACCATGATGCATTCTATCATGCCAAAAATGACATGGCTTTGAAAGGAGGTGACGTGGCTTTGAAGGGAAGTCCCATTATGCCAACTTTGACAACCAACCCCTTGCCTACCAAATTTCAAAAAGTAACTGTTAGGAAAGTTTGAAAGCTCTCTGTTGAGATCAAACATGATTTTGCCTTTCGAATTTTTTTTCTTGTTCTTTTAAGAGCTTTATTTTTGTTGACATAAGGATCGGAGAAGAGAGCTTCATGTCAAATAAGAGATGTCAAAATGCCACATAAGCCTTCAAAAAAAATTTGACATCACTAATTTGACATCTCCGACCATGGATGTCAAACTTGACATGGCATGCATGCCAAGTGGAAGAATTGGCATATGAATCAACTCCAATCAAAATGTCAAATGCTTATGTGTTATTTGACATCTCCTCTCTCATGTCAACTTTGACATGTGATGTCAAACATTTTCTTTTATTATTTCACAATAAATTTGACGTGTTGGTTGGAGTGGGTACTTTGAAAGTGCAAAACTCTAACATGTCAAATTACCTCGTAAGCTTTCAAAAAAAGTTGACATCCTCAAATTTGAAGCCGGGTTGGAAATGCTCTTAGAAGACAGAATGCCCTTAAAAGTTAAAGCACATCCTTTTCTTTTTCTTTTTGCCATTTTTTAACCTCACCTAGTCCCTGCTTTTGCAAAATATAGAGTGCGTTTCGACTAGATTAACTTTTGGCAAAGACAGAAGGTATTCGTCATCTTTTAGTTACATTTTTTTAGCTTTCTTCATGATTTTTTCACCACATTGTTCGTCTCGACAAAGAAAATCAGATGGTGCAAAAATATAGACAAAGTTGAAAAAAAATTCATATAAAACGACATTAAGACTATTTTTTCGTCTTTGGTAAACTTTTTTCAACTTTGGTCTATATTTATATTTTTATAATTTTCCGATTCTTCAATGAACTCTGTGAAGAAGACCGGGAAATTTAGGCACTTAATGGTGCAGAAAACATCACTTTTTTTTATCGTGAAAAGTTGATATTAATAAATATTAATCGACAATACGAGAATATACTAGTCTATGATATGAAACCCTTTGGGTATATACACCCATAATTTACAAAGAACTAGGCATGCTAACGAAATGGTAAAACCCGAAATCTTTTGGAATCCCAAACTAGCCAAGTGATCCACACAACCATCTCCTTCGCGATTGCTTTGTTTCACTTTCAAGACTTCCAACCTCAGCAGAAGGTAATCACTTGTTCTACTGCAGAAGTTACTACATGCATGAGATGCATGTGAACTGTGAAGGGGGGAATGAGTACACAGTGAACCTTTTAGGATATGGTATTGTCCCAAAGCATTTGTCCATTGGATAAACTGATGAAAGGAAATTAAATGGACACTGACGCCAAATTAAAGGAACGAATTAGGCCCGCAAAAACATTAAATGGTGATATGTACCCCACCCCATTCATGGGATGCATAATCATTACTAGGAGTATGTCGTTTGTGTTCTTCGAGACTAGTACACTACTCAATTAATGGACCTTCTCGGTGGGTTCGATCGGTGTTATTCCATTCTGATCGATCAATACTAGCAAAAGTCTTTTTAATACGAGAGAGATAAGTGTTTTTGGTAGTGAAAAATTTATAGATTTTTATTTATGGTTATGAAGTTTTCAAGTGTTTTTAGTAGTGAATAAGTTGCTGAGAAATGTCAAATTGTTTTAGGTAGTGAATAAGTTATTGTTAGGTTTGTGAGTAGAGTTACTGTAGTAAAAACAGTTTTTATTAAGAATTTTTTTGTTAGTGAAAACGAAATTGTAAAATACGTTAAGTTTTTAGTATTTTTTGTTAGTGGAATGAGACTTAATTCAAGTTTAAGTCCTAGCATTTGTTTCTCCTTACTAACCTATACAATCTGATAGGGGGACTTGGTCTCGACCAGGTGAAGGAATTGTGGAGACTAACATGATGGAAACTGGTGCTATTGCTCGAGGAGTGGACGGTAGTGTGCGTGGAATCTTGGTTAAAGTTCACAAAGGAATCACATCTCCAAGAGCAGCAGAAGCGTTAGCCATCTGCGACGGTATTCAAATGGGTATCGCACTGAAATTTTCTAGTGTCATTGTTGAATCAGATGCGGAGGCAGTTTAATTTAAACAGTTGCCCAATATTGAAGACTCCGCCGTTAGATAATATAGTTTCGATGTATGATTGTTTGGCACTTTAGTGGCTTCTTCTTTTTGTGTGAGTTTAATTTGGTTAAACGTGATTGTAATCGGACTGCACACATCAGTAAAAAAAAAAAAAGTCCCGTTCTTGATGAGGTAGGTCCGATCTGTGGACTACCGCCTTGCCCCCATGGGGTTCCGTTCTCTCTGATGTTGCGCTTTCCCCACCCATCAGTTAATAAAACATCTTCCTTTTTGTAATTTTTTTTTTTTAAAAACCTACAAAATGGAAAAAAAAAAAAAAAAAAAGGGACCTACAAAATGGAAAAAAAAAGGGAAGAAAAAAGTGATCGAGCTTCCCTATTCTAGAAGAACCAGTCGTTGAGGAAAATTTATACTACAAGTAGATTACTCTACTAACAAAACACTAGCTTCTAATTATTGTAATTTTTTAATAATAACGGCGCCAGGAGTTTTTTTTTTTTTTTTTGACTAATTTTTCAAATGAATTCTACCCTTTAGCTTCGAAGATTCATGCCCTAGCTAGCTACTAGGGTCTTTTCGGCTAATGTCATTTTTTACAGTATTTTCTTGGAAGGTTATTTTCTCTTAGTTTTGCTATATTCATGCTAATTTTTTTGGATTAACCACTCGATTGAACAAGAGAAATTAGAAAAGTATAAAGTTGTGACGAAAAGATTACTAAAGACAGAATAAAGTTTGAAAAAGACAATTTTCGTTGTCTTCAAGTGTCGTTAGTGACGTATTATATGATTTTTTATTTTCAATTTCAAGCTATATTCTTTTACTTTTTGATTCCTCATGTCGAGAGCAGTGGGAGAATCAAAAAGTTTGATACGAGGGAGAAACTTCAATAGAGTTGAAGCAAGAAAAAATAAACCAAAACAAGAAAGACTGTAATTCGACACACAAAAATATAAACAGTTACGGTTAGCATGAATTTTGTTCTACTATTACATATGTTAAAAATTTTAAATGGGGTTTGGGTATTGTGGGGTGTAAACGAGCCAAGTCGAAGTTTGAGTTCGAGCTCGGCTCGTTTAGTCAACGAGTCAAAAACTCGAGTTTGAACCTTAACGAGTCGAGCTTACTCATTTACTAAACAAATCTCTTTAATCAAGTCGAGCCTCCCTTAATGAGGCGAGCTCCACTCGGCTCGTTTAGTAAATGAGCCAAAAACTCGAGCTTGAGTTCGGCTCATTTACTAAACGAGCCGAGGCTTAACGAACCGAACCGAACTGAACTGAGCTCACGAACTGCTCAATTCGTTTACCGCCCTAGATGTGTATGTATGTAGTAATACTAGGTAGTGTACTTTCTTAGCCGAAACAGGGGTAACCTGGCACCACCATCGCATAATGTGTGTCGACGGTCGGTGGTTGAGACAGATCATTATTAATCTAAAAAAATTGGTCGAATGAGACAGTTACTAATGTGCGGTGCATGTGAATTAATTTTGATTTTATGGTTGAGAGATACACTCCTAGCTACTAGGAGTACAACTTTTGTTTCTACTAGTATTATTCTCCTTCTGAAATCGTCCATTGGTAGGATGTTTGGAACTGTTCCCTTCTGCTTGCTGCTGTTTGTTTTTGTTTTTATTTTCCCACTTGGTTGATGATTGCTATCAACTGCTGCTGCTACTTTATTTCTTTTCTTTTGAAAAACGAGAGAGAGAGAGAGAGAGAGAGAGAGAGAGTGAGTGCTACTTTATTTTTGAAGAGACTAGTATCGAGTCCTACTCGTCTTGTAGATTTTTAATCCCAACTCTATCCCTACTGTGAGTGGAGTGTGTGATTGGAATTGGACGTGTATTTGAGTGTGGAGTTAGAATTTTTGTTTGTAATTTGCCGTTGTCTGCCCTTTAACATCTTTTATTCGCTTTGACTCTTCTGCGCTTCTGTACTCAATGGGTGTGGAATGGATCTTTGTTGGGCTGATCCGATGATATGAGACGATGAAAGTAAATTCAATTAGTTTATGGACCCATCAACCTCAAAGAAGGAAATTTTATTTAATTACCGTTGTTTTGTAGTAAATTGTACGCAAAATATGATCTCATGTTATACGAATGTTGCTGGATGCGTTATTTTTTGCAAATTACTATGTGTTTTAATTCAATATAAATTGGTGGAATCAAAGTTCTAATTAAACCCAAAAGTTTGTACGGACCCATGACAAGTTCAAGTTGAAAAGCGAAAGAAAAATTATAAACTACACATTCACTCTCACTTCTTGGGCGTCGAATGCTTAAAAAAATAATGAATAATTGATAAAATGAGGTAGTTTCATTTAGACTAGGGATGGCTCGAGAAATTTTTACTAGAGTATTCAAGAATTACCTTAACTCTACACCTGTGCGGAGCCGCCTGAGATGATTAAAGAGGAAGTAAGATGATCAAAATGAGTTTCTTTGAACAGAGGAAAGGAAACGAACAGATGAGCTAATCGGCATTTGTCTCCCTGGCCCAATCCACTAAGGCCCGTCTGCCAACTAATCATATGGGCCACCCATTAGAGAGAGTACTTGTTAAGTGGGTCAGGTATGTGGTGGGGGCCCGGCCCATATTGGCTCCCTTCAACTTAAGCCAGTGAGATTCCAAGGCAACGGCGTCGTTTCCTCTGCCAGTTGCATAACTGCCTGCGCTGTGACTGATTTCTTTCATTATCCATTTGGGGATTGTTCCTTCGATCCTCGTCGTCGGCCTTGGTGCTGCTCTCTCTCTCTCTCTCTCTCTCTCTC
>CM033798.1:46853240-46881451 GCA_019656835.1 Rhododendron ovatum
TCCGCCGATTTAAACAGACCCAACCGGCTGAATGCCATTGATACCATGTATCTGAGTTGGGTAAGGATACTTACCACGTATCCGATCGGTTCGGCCTTCGCCATCTCGCCACACCACAAGAACTGAATTGGAGAGAGAGAGAGAGAGAGAGAGATGAGAGAGAGGACGAGAAGCATGTGGAGGGGCAAAGGAAAAGATTCGATTTCCAATTAAAGTTAAAGAAGATGATGTGGGGGGGTTGGAGTGCAATTTTGTTCACTCTCCTTAAAAGATGATGAACATTACCTTCCTTCTTATTGGTTGAAATGGTGTGGATTTCACCAAAAAGTGATATCATACTTACCATGCAAAATACTTTTTGGTTAGCATGACATCACTTTGTGGTGAAATTCATACCATTTTTACCAATAAGAAGGAGGATAATGTTCACCCTCTTAAGTGGAGGATGAACAAAACTCACGAGTGGGGAAACGGAAACCCCAGACAGGGACGTTTTTGGTTTTGTTTTATTGTATGAATCACGATGTGATGGTATCCGTGTCTCTTCAAGTTACTCACGTAATTTTTCTTTAACTGCACGTTGCATTAAATAACTAAATAACGTTTACAACCCGGTGGTATATAATTTCTATTAAATTCGCATAAGGTAGATTAACAATGCAATTAGAAAATACTCCTACAAGGGTAGATGTAAAATCTTTCACCGAAATAAATGCGTTATTTGTCAACTCATCCGCACAATGGTTCGCTTCCCAATAGATATGCTTGATCGACACCGCTTCAAGCTCCTCTTTTTAAATATTTTGCCACACTAATGTCACCGACTCCTTAAACCAATAAAAAAAATTACTAGTATTAACACTTGCTTAGTTGTTTAATCACTTCTTTATTTCTTTATTGATTGCAGTTGTTGCTCAAACGTTTACCGATGGGGTAGCACATGGGATGATGGGGATAGGAAATCACTGGCAACAATTTTATAACCACATACAAATACTTATATACATATTTATAAAGGGTGCATAAGTATTTGTGTGTGGTTATAAAATTATTGAATCACTAGTAGGCTCTACTTCTTTTTTTTTCCTTTTTTGGACCGAACGAGTAAATCTTATAAACATTAATACTTTAATGACCATATTTTGAGTATCATCTAATGTGATACCATTGCATTAATTGGACGTGCCCTACATATTATGAAGCGGAGCACATTTATGTGGACTGGGTAGAACATTGTATTGGCTCATGCATACTGATACAGAGATTGATACTATATGGTTGATGATCTAATACACGATTCCTTTTGCGTGAATTCGGAATGCGTGTATATTAAATTCGGCCACAAGTAACTTCAAAGAGTGTGTTAAAACATCATTTGGGTGCTTATTTGACTTTACCCATTATTATTTGTGAATTTATATATTAATTTTAGCTGCAGTATAATTCCAAAAACAACAAATTTAACCAAGAAAAATTTTGAACCATGATAAACAGCTCGGATGCCACACTACACCCTGAGAAGGCGTTGATGCTCCTGTTCTCCATTCTTGTAAACTTATTTTTATTTTTCGTTTTGTATGTATTGTTTGTCTTTTTTGAATTTTTGTTAAATCTGTGTTATATTTTTTGAATTAATCATCCATCTCGACGAAATGAATCTAAAAAGTACTTCATCTGTTCCTAAATAAATGTCCAATGCACAAATCTAGGTAAAGATCGGCCATAATCTTCAGTGGCCTCAAGGTTTGAAATATTTGACTTCCATAAGAATACAACATGTGACCTCATGGAGGAGCACTTATTGTTTTCTCATAACCACTTGGCCAAACCCCTTAGGGTTTTTATGGTTGATTTTGAAAAATGAACATGCATTTTGGGACATCTCAAAATGAAATATTAGACTATCAAAATGGGACAAAAAAAGTATAAATTTATGCAGGAGGCACCTCAAGCTTTATCTTAGAGAGCCAGCTCTGCGGTAGCTAGGATATAAAACTCCCAATACTACTAGGGGAATCTATTAACGTTAATAGATTGTTTTCAATTCGAATCGTCCAAAACACTTTTGGACGACTGAAATTGCGCGGAGTTGTGAATAACTTATTAAGTTTCTCTCTTTAATTTATTAGGAACCTGTTTTGATGTTTACGAAGCTCCATGTGCAAGCTATAGAACATAAATTCAGCATATCAGGATTCAAATAAGAAATTGATAAGTAGTAATTTTCAACAGACCGGCTTAGTTTTACGAAAGGTCGATCAAATGACTCATATTGACCGTCGAATAAAAAAAGACTCATATCGTAGAATAGGAAAACAAACCAATAAGAACATATCTTTTGTTGCTTGATCTTTGACCTCAATTTTTTTTTTTTATCCTGATCTTTGACCTCAATCAAAACATATCTTTCGTTGATTTGTGCTGACGTATTATTTCTTTTTTGTTTTTTTAGATCTTCTCTACCTATCGCTTTTGTATTGATGTATAGATACACGTTAAATAATTAACTTTCAAATTTTGCCGACGTATATATTATATTAGTTGCGTATATATGTTTTTACGAAGATACGAAACCATGTAGTACTAAATAGATAGGTACGTACAATTGAAACATTACTTTTAGGTATTTTCGTTGTAATGCAACAATTCTGATAGAATAATAAATGTTTCTGGCAAATCATTATGCATAGTTGCATCCTCGTTAAAATATATATACTCCAGTAGATAAAATTCACTGACCTTTATTGAGGAAATGTAGGTAAATAAGAGGGTAATATACTTCTAAAACCATTACTAAGAGTTCTCATTTCGTTAACTATAACTTAACGCTATTAAATTTGGCTCTTAGAGCATCTCCAATGGGAGATGATAATTCCTACGTGGACATTTTATTGGTAAAAATTGACACCAATCTAACTTAACAGCCATCTTTGATGTCAACTTTGACAGCCACCCTCCTCAATGCCAAATTTCAAAAAACGACCATTTGTATTTTGACGTAAGGGTTGGAGATAGATAATTTAATGTCAAATAAATATAATTTGACATAAGGGTTGGAGAGGAGGTTTTGATGTCAGATTGGAAATAACAAAATGTCACATAAGCCTTCAAATTTTTTTTGGTATCACTAATTTGACATCTCCGACCGTGGATGTCAAACTTGACATGGCATGCCAAGTGGAAGAATTGGCATGTGAATCAACTCCAATCAAAATGTCAAATGCTTATGTGTTATTTGACATCTCTTCTCTCATGTCAACTTTGACATGTGATGTCAAACATTTTCTTTTATTCTTTCACAATAAATTTGACGTGTTGGTTGGAGTGGGTACTTTGAAAGTGTCAAACTCTAACATGTCAAATTGTCTCGTAAGCCTTCAAAAAAAGTTGACATCCTCAAATTTGAAGCCGGGTTGGAAATGCTCTTAGAAGACAGAATGCCCTTAAAAGTTAAAGCACATCCTTTTCTTTTCTTTTTGCCATTTTTTAACCTCACCTAGTCCCTGCTTTTGCAAAATATAGAGTGCGTTTCGACTAGATTAACTTTTGGCAAAGACAGAAGGTATTCTTCTTCTTTTAGTTACATTTTTTTAGCTTTCTTCATGATTTTTTCACCACATTGTTCGTCTCGACAAAGAAAATCAGATGGTGCAAAAATATAGACAAAGTTGAAAAAAAATTCATATAAAACGACATTAAGACTATTTTTTCGTCTTTGGTAAACTTTTTTCAACTTTGGATTATATTTGTATTTTTATAATTTTCCGATTCCTCAAAGAACTCTGTGAAGAAGACCGGGAAATTTAGGCACTTAATGGTGCAGAAAACATCACTTTTTTTTATCGTGAAAAGTTGATATTAATAAATATTAATCGACAATACGAGAATATACTAGTCTATGATATGAAACCCTTTGGGTATATACACCCATAATTTACAAAGAACTAGGCATGCTAACGAGTAAATGGTAAAACCCGAAATCTTTTGGAATCCCAAACTAGCCAAGTGATCCACACAACCATGTCCTTCGCGATTGCTTTGTTTCACTTCCAAGACTTCCGACCTCAGCAGAACGTAATCACTTGTTCTACTGCAGAAGTTACTACATGCATGAGATGCATGTGAACTGTGAAGGGGGGAATGAGTACACAGTGAACCTTTTAGGATATGGTATTGTCCCAAAGCATTGGTCCATTGGATAAACTGATGAAAGGAAATTAAATGGACACTGACGCCAAATTAAAGGAACGAATTAGGCCCGCAAAAACATTAAATGGTGATATGTACCCCACCCCATTCATGGGATGCATAATCATTACTAGGAGTATGTCGTTTGTGTTCTTCAAGACTAGTACACTACTCAATTAATGGACCTTCTCGGTGGGTTCGATCGGTGTTATTCCATTCTGATTGATCAATACTAGCAAAAGTCTTTTTAATTCGAGAGAGATAAGTGTTTTTGGTAGGGAAAAATTTATAGATTTTTATTTGTGGTTATGAAGTTTTTAGGTGTTTTTAGTAGTGAATAAGTTATTGAGAAATGTCAAGTTATTTTAGGTAGTGAATAAGTTATTGTTAGGTTTGTGAGTAGAGTTACTGTAGTAAAAACAGTTTTTGTTAAGAATTTTTTTGTTAGTGGAAACGAAATTGTAAAATACGTTAAGTTTTTAGTATTTTTTGTTAGTGGAACGAGACTTAATTCAAGTTTAAGTCCTAGCATTTGTTTCTCCTTACTAACCTATACAATCTGATAGGGGGACTTGGTCTCGACCAGGTGAAGGAATTGTGGAGACTAACATGATGGAAACTGGTGCTATTGCTCGAGGAGTGGACGGTAGCGTGCGTGGAATCTTGGTTAAAGTTCACAAAGGAATCGATTCTCCAAGAGCAGCAGAAGCGTTAGCCTTCTGCGACGGTATTCAAATGGCTATCGCACTGAAATTTTCTAGTGTCATTGTTGAATCGGATGCGGAGGCAGTTTAATTTAAACAGTTGCCCAATATTGAAGACTCCGCCGTTAGATAATATAGTTTCGATTTATGATTGTTTGACACTTAATGGCTTCTTCTTTTTGTGCGAGTTTAATTTGGTTAAACGTGATTGTAATCGGATTGCACACATCAATAAAAAAAAAGGCCCGTTCTTGATGAGGTAGGTCCGATCTGTGGACTACCGCCTTGCCTTCATGGGATTCCGTTCTCTTTGATGTTTGCGCTTTCCCCGCCCATCACTTAATAAAACATCTTCCTTTTTGTAATTTTTTTTTTTAAAAAAAACCTACAAATTGGAAAAAAAAAAAGGAAGAAAAAAGTGATCGAGCTTCCCTATTCTAGAAGAACCAGTCGTTGAGGAAAATTTATACTACAAGTAGATTACTCTACTAACAAAACACTAGCTTATAATTATTGTAATTTAATAATAACGGCGCCAGGAGTTTTTTTTTTTTGACTAATTTTTCAAATGAATTCTACTCTTTAGCTTCGAAGATTTATGCCCTAGCTAGCTACTAGGGTCTTTTCGGTTAATGTCATTTTTTACAGTCTTTTCGTGGAAGGTTATTTTCTCTTTAAGTTTTGCTATATTCATGCTAATTTTTTTGGATTAACCACTCGATTGAACAAGAGAAATTAGAAAAGTATAAAGTTGTGACAAAAAGATTACTAAAGACAGAATAAAGTTTGAAAAAGACAATTTTCGTTGTCTTCAAGTGTCGTTAGTGACGTCTTATATGATTTTTTATTTTCAATTTCAGGCTATATTCTTTTACTTTTTGATTTCTCATGTCGAGACCAGTGGGAGAATCAAAAAGTTTGATACGAGGGAGAAACTTTAATAGAGTTCAAGCAAGAAAAAATAAACCAAAACAAGAAAGACTGTAATTCGACACACAAAAATATAAACAGTTATGGTTAGCATGAATTTTGTTCTACTATTACATATGTTAAAAATTTTAAATGGGGTTTGGGTATTGTGGGGTGTAAACGAGCCAAGTCGAAGTTTGAGTTCGAGCTCGGCTCGTTTAGTAAACGAGTCAAAAACTCGAGTTTGAACCTTAACGAGTCGAGCTTACTCATTTACTAAACAAGTCTCTCTAATCAAGTCGAGCCTCCCTTAATGAGGCGAGCTCTACTCGGCTCGTTTAGTAAATAAGCCAAAAACTCAAGCTTGAGTTCGGCTCATTTACTAAACGAGCTGAGGCTTAACGAACCGAACCGAACTGAACTGAGCTCACGAACTGCTCAATTCGTTTACCGCCCTAGATGTGTATGTATGTAGTAATACTAGGTAGTGTACTTTCTTAGCCAAAACAGGGGTAACCTGGCAGCACCATCGCATAATGTGTGTCGACGGTCGGTGGTTGAGACAGATCATTATTAATCTAAAAAAATTGGTCGAATGAGACAGTTACTAATGTGCGGTGCATGTGAATTAATTTTGATTTTATGGTTGAGAGATACACTCCTAGCTACTAGGAGTACAACTTTTGTTTCTACTAGTATTATTCTCCTTCTGAAATCGTCCATTTGTAGGGGAGGCGGGGGGGCTGCTGCCCCGGCCTTTCGGGCCCGCTCCGGTCTCGTTCCGATGATCTGAAACGTTCACTTTGTAGAGCTCGTCGAGTAGAATAACTATGCAAAAAATCAGTTTAATTGGATATCATTAAGTGCCTGATCGGAGCCCATATAACTCTCAGTCCATGGGTTACAATGGATTTGATTTAGTGTTTCGGATTCATTCTTTTTAAGATAAAAAGATTCCGATCAGGCACTTAATGATATCTAATTAAGCTGATTTTTTGCATAGTTATTCTACTCAACGAGCTCTACAAAGTGAACGTTTCAGATCATCGGAGCGAGACCGGAGCGGGCCCGAAAGGCCGGAACAGCAGCACGCTACTGCCCCCTTGGGACAGCAGCCCCCCGCCTCCATTTGTAGGATGTTTGGAACTGTTCCCTTCTGCTTGCTGCTGTTTGTTTTTGTTTTTATTTTCCCACTTGGTTGATGATTGCTATCAACTGCTGCTACTTTATTTCTTTTCTTTTGAAAAACGAGAGAGAGAGAGAGAGAGTGAGTGAGTGCTACTTTATTTTTGAAGAGACTAGTATCGAGTGCTACTCGTCTTGTAGATTTTTAATCCTAACTCTATCCCTATTGTGAGTGAAGTGTGTGATTGGAATTGAATGTGTATTTGAATGTGGAGTTAGAATTTTTGTTTTTAATTTGCCATTGTCCGCCCTCTAACATCTTTTATTCGATTTGACTCTTCTGTTTTTAATTTGCCATTGTCCGCCCTCTAACATCTTTTATTCGATTTGACTCTTCTGCGCCTCTGTACTCAATGGGTGTGGAATGGATCTTTGTTGGGCTGATCCGATGATATGAGACGATGAAAGTAAATTCAATTTGTTTATGGACCCATCAGCCTCAGAGAAGGAAATTTTATTTGACTACCGTTGTTTTTTAGTAAATTGTACGCAAAATATGATCTCATGATATACAAATGTTGCTGGATGCGTTATTTTTTTGCAAATTACTATGTGTTTTAATTCAATATAAATTGGTGGAATCAAAGTTCTATTTAAACCCAAAAGTTTGTACGGGCCCATGACAAGTTCAAGTTGAAAAGCGAAAGAAAAATTATAAACTACACATTCACGCTCACTTCTTGGGCGTCGAATGCTTAAAAAAATAATGAATAGTTGATAAAATGAGGTAGTTTCATTTAGACTAGGGATGGCTCGAGAAATTTTTACTAGAGTGTTCAAGAATTAACTTAACTCTACACCTGTGCGGAGCAGCCCGAGATGATTAAAAAGGAAGCTAAGATGATCAAAATGAGTTTCTTCGAACAGAGGAAAGGAAACGAACAGATGAGCTAATCGGCATTTGTCTCCCTGGCCCAATCCACTAAGGCCCGTCTGCCAACTAATTACATGGGCCAACCGTTAGAGAGAGTACTAGTTTAGTGGGTCAGGTATGTGGTGGGGACCCGGCCCATATTGGCTCCCTTCAACTTAAGCCAATGAGATTCCAGGGCAACGGCGTCGTTTCCTCTGCCAGTTGCATAACTGCGCTGCGCTGGGACTGATTTCTTTCATTATCCATTTGGGGATTGTTCCTTCGATCCTCGTCGTCGGCCTTGGTGCTGCTGCTGCTGCTCTCTCTCTCTCTCTCTCTCTCTCTCTCTCTCTCTCTCTCTCTCTAAAATCTAATGGCGTCTTCTCTCTCCGCATGTCACAGCCTTCCACATGGTTGTCATATTTCTCGGAACAAGAATGGTCTCTCCTCCCTCAACACCTTCTCTTCAAACCCAAACGTCTCCTCTCATTTCCTCAGCAGGACCAAACCCCAACGTCTAATCACTTTCACTCCGAGGCGGCCTTTCACTGTCGTCGCCATGGCGCCCCCTAAAGCTGCTGGTGGTAAAGTCAAGAAAGGTATTTACCATTCCCCTCCCCAATACCCATTTCGAAAAGCTTTAAATTTTTTCATTCGATTCTTACAAAGCAATCTTGCTAATTGACGTATATGTGTGTGTGGGTGTGTGTATATTTGAGTTTGCAGTGACAGGAGTGATTAAGCTTCAACTAGAGGCAGGGAAGGCCACGCCTGCACCCCCTGTGGGTCCAGCGCTTGGTGCTAAGGGGGTCAATATAATGGCATTCTGCAAAGACTACAATGCAAGGACTGCCGACAAAATGGGCTACATTATCCCTGCTGAAATCACTGTCTTCGACGTCAGTTCTCTCTCTTCTTCCTCGTTAGTTTTGCTAAATTCCGGTTTATTAACTTGTTAGCTTAATTGGAGACCTTTCTCCCCCTGTCTATCTCTTTCCAGTAGAAACTAGATCTGTTGGTTACCCCTTAAACTCCCTTACTTGGAATTTTGTTAGAGTCTTTTTGAATTTCGGATTTTGTATTGTTTGCAGGATAGAAGCATCACTTTTATCTTGAAAACTCCACCGGCTTCAGTTCTTCTCCTTAAGGCTGTAGGTATAATCCTCCCTTTCAACTGGTTTTGCTCTAGTGTTTAATGCTTTCTCCAGTGTGTAAGGATGTGGTTTCTTTAATTAAGCTGGTATAGAATATAAAAGATTTTTCGTTGTCCTTGCATTGAAATGCCTGTGATATATGTTAGGTTTTCTTTAGGACAATCCTTCTTGCTAATGTGGGTTTAAAAAATTTGGAGCAGATTATATTCTTTCGGGAAATGATTTTCACACTCCCTTTTTTGACAAAGGCAGTCCATTTTTTGTCTTTTAGTGAAGCTTTTGGTTGTATTGTTTTTTCACTAAAAGACAAGAAAAGGAGTGCATTTATCAAAAAAGGGTGTGCGAAAATGATTACCCCCAGGTAAGATAGAACATAGATTACAAAGATTTTAATTCAAAAAAATCAGGCGCTTTTCCATTCTAAATGATTAACTCACTCCTTGGAAAAGTATGGTGGAACTTGGAAGATTAAGGCCTTTTACATAGAAAGTAAATTGGATCCTTCACCCAATATTCATGGAATTTATACATGGAAATAAGAGGAGAAAATGTGGAACTTGTAGGCGAACCTAAGTGGTTGGGTGCTTGTTTTAAGTTCCTTAGCTCTTGAGAGCAAAAATTTGGACGAAGGGAGAGCATATTCGGAAAAGGATAGTATGTTGATCACAGGAAATTTTCACATTTAACGGAACCAATAGTAGAATGAATTCCTTAATCGGAAAGACTTGAGATGTGGTCTCGAACTCTCAATGGCTCTTCAAGTGGTGATTAGATATTGTCCGATTAGTCCATCAGCTGTATCCTAAAACTATTAGCTAGACCAAAGGTAATGCTTTATTGGCCGAGGCTAGCTTCTAGGCATGTTTCTCGAAGATCTCTCGGAATATGTTCTTAAACCTAGTATAGAAATCCTTCAGCTTATGATGGTTTGTCTTTGACACTGTCAAAGACTCGAAGTAGGCATAGCCATCACTGGAACTTAGTTCAGGTCATTTACTTGCTTCGAGTCTTGTAAATATTCCGCCATGCTTAAGAGTATTCTGTTTCATGCCTATCTTTTTCCTTGTTGAATTTTTCATCAGGCTCTACTTATAGGTATAACCGTATAACTATGAGTCTATGAGTTGTGAACCATGATATGAAACACTTATCAATTTCCTATATTTACCTCGTGATTTTTTCTCTACTCAAATTTTGTAGCCTTGGGTTCAAGTTCATTTGTGGGTTGTGCATGTTTTTAGCATAATATTTCCTAATATTATGCAATATTGTGCTAACAGTGCAATCCTGTGTAACTATATTATATTAATTGGTTTGTTCTGTATTCATTGTATTGTGCATTGGCCAAATTACCTTGCAACAATCGACACAAACAAATGCACGTGTGTTGCATGACTGTTTTGGTCGATGCACTGTATGTCACGTGTTTCATGACTGTAGAAAAAGTGGTTTCAACCTTTGTTCGCTTATTGAAGCTGCTGGTGCCTTTGAATCTTCAGCTTTGTTGATAATATTGGATGAATAAATGGGAAAATATATATGCTATCATAACTAGCATATTAGATCACAAGAGATGGTGTCAATCTTAGGAAGATTTACCTCTGTGAGGAGGTGATAAGCTGCAAATTTGTAACCACTTAACCATATTTTCAAGGTCATAATTACGAATACATGATTCTCACTCAATTTTAGGTTATCCAACGTCTTCATTCTTACTTGAATCCTAGCACGAGTTGTGCTCTTGTCAAGGAGAAGAAACCAAATTGGTGTTTAATGTATCCTTATTGGAATAACTTGTGGTTCATCCGTTCTGTGCCCCTCGTATGTTTTTCATGATTATGGTGATTCTAGGTTGAAATGAATGCACACAGTACGTCTCAGCAAATATAAATTTTCTTGTGTTGGCTGTCAGAAAGAGTCTGAGAGACTTTGTTTTCCCCTCAGTTCTTGGGGCTGAAAATTCTGTGACTTTTTGGATACATGCATTTTGAGAATCTGAGTTTTTCAATCGATATGTTGATTGGTAAAAATGTTTAGTTTCTGAGAAGATGGTTGAATTACACTGCTTGTGCTGCATTAGTGAGGAATGTGGAGATGGTCAATGGATGGAAGTCAAAAAAAATTCTTTGTTCTGTGACCATTCTGCAATGTATTTCGAAAAGAATGTGGAAGTGGTTGTCTCTTGCCTTTTAGAAGATTTTGACACATTGTACATGCACAATGTCTTATTGATCATGTTTTCTTGAACTAGTGATATACGTTCCAATTCATTATGCATTTTCCTTGTCTATGCTGAAGTATTGTTGCTCACAATATCCTATTCCTAATGTGGAAGTTCTGCTTTACCAGGAATTCTGTGTAGTGCATCTTGAATTCTATATGTGCCATGTACAGTTGTTTAGTAACTTATAGGACCTTGAAGTTTTACGAACTTGCAATTCTATATTTTCTACACATAAAAGGAGGGCCATTCCGAAAAGATTTATAAACCCCCTTGGGATGGACAAGATTTTGAGAAGAAGTTATGGTATGCGATGAGAATAGCTTAAATAGTTGATTTTTTGAGATCTGCTTTTTGGTAAGTGCATTCAACAGAATTGTAAACTAGTTGTTACCCATGTTGAGTGGTTTTTTCAGGAGCGGAGAAAGGTTCAAAAAACCCGAAGTTGGAGAAAGTTGGGGTGGTCACCATTGACCAGTTGCGTGCAATTGCAACAGAAAAGTTGCCGGATTTAAATTGTTCGAACATAGAAACCGCAATGAGAATCATAGCGGGCACCGCAGCTAATATGGGTATTGACGTTGACCCTCCCATTCTTGAACCTAAGATTAAAGAGATTCTGTAAAGCCATTTTTGGCTTCTATTTTGCTGAAATTTGGTGAGAAATGTATTTAGCAGCATTTTTGTTGTATTCGCGTTTGTACCCTATTGGGGAGCATTGTATTTGTGTTTTGTAGCTCATTTGCGTTGCCAATTTGAGCCTTGAAATGGTATATTTTCATGTTGGAGATCCCTTCATTGCTTGATCGTGCACTTTCTTAGATGAGTGATGGCCAGACTTCCAAAATTCCTTAACCAGTGGCTTTGTACATCCCTTGTACTTCAATCTCCAAGTACTAATTTGTTTTGAGCGTGCACTCTCCGTTACAGTAATGCACCTGTACGTTTATTGGCTAACCGGCCTGGCTTGAGTTGGTTATAATTAATTACTATTGGCGCGATGAAACTTATTGACAAATGTACTGCTCATTATTTTCAAGTAAAACATGTATGTTGTGTAAATGTTGTCTCATCCAATTTCTTTTCTCAATGGGAGTCGTTTTTTGCTTGCGGGTCCAAATAGTTTGCGTGACAGGGTTTGTACAAGTGAGCAAATAATTCTTTGTATGAATCATTTTTATTCTTAATCTTGTTTTTGGGTTATTCATCAAAAGTGGGTTTGAACAAGTAGGCAAATACTAGTAATTCTTTTATGAATCATTTTTATTCTTAACCTTATTTTTGGTTTATTCATCTAAAGTACGCAAGTAAGGAATAAGAACCAAACAAGCGGGATCTTTGGAAAGAGGAAGAAGTTGAGGCTCTATCTGTTTGGGCGTAAAATGTTTTATTGCAAATTTTTTTTTAACAGATTGTTCACCTACTCAAATACACTGATAACATCAGAAAAAAGATGTACGAAAAGTAGACATTTGCATTTCTTTCTCAAATTCATGTTGTACAGTTTGACGCAGCGGAATTCACGAGAGACTAGTCAGTGTATTAATCCAAACGAGATAAACAACTCAGTGCAACGAGCAAACCTTGCGTACAAGGAAGAAAGAGAGAAACTCTGCAATATTATTGATTAAAAGCTTTATAATTGTATAGGTCACAGTCTTTTTTATAAGACCCTAACTCTAGAAATTCTACTGAAACAGAAATCTAAAATCATGCCAAAACAAACGGCATTAAAGAAAAGATATTTTCTAATTAATTAAAATAAAATCCTAATTCTTGTAGACCAAGAATCCTAATAAAAATAGAATTCAAAATCAAACCGAATACGGAAAGTTAATAATTCTAACCTAAACGAAAAAATTTCTAGTCAAAATCTTATTCTAAAACTATAAAAATAAAATACAAAAACTCTCCATTTTTGTCCTACATCAGTCTCCTTTACTTTTAAAGAACTCGTCCTCGAGTTCTCATTAGAAACTCGCCACATTCCCTTCCAAAGAAATAGATATTTGGAATACTTCAACTTTTCGCTTGTCTTTCAATAAAGTACACTTGCCAAGATAATTTTCCTGCACACTTCAATTAATTGACAATTTTCATAATACGAGAATTGAGTGAAAACTCAAACTGCTCCAACCCAAGAAAATCAATAAATTGAACGTCATGCAGAAATTACAACTTCTCTTTATGTTGATCCATCACAAAATTAATTGGTACCTCAAGTATGACTGAAGTAGCATTAAGAGATCTTGTACCGAATTCACCATTAGGACCAGTCATACTTCCGTGTGGCTCACAAGGCTCAATATTAGGGAAGACATCATCATGTCGAGAAATTATAGGTCCGAATTTATGACTTTCCTCTCCCTTTGGTTCTTGTCCTTGATACAATGTTGCGATATTTTCATCCTTGCTTGCAATTTCCTCATTGGTTACACCTCCATCTAAATGATGTTCGAGCATAGGGGCACTCAAACATTCCTCTTTGCCACCAGCTTCTTCTTGGTCACCAAGTTCAACCTGATCTCCCTCCTCTTTTGCAACCTCATATCCATCATAATAGCTGGAACATAATAAACCTGAGATTGAAAGATCTTTATTGGTTTGATAACCTTTAAGACTTGATCGACTCAAATCCCATAGCCTCATTGATGTGTCCCTCAAGTTTTCAATAGCCACAACTGTATTATTATTTTTAATTTGGAAAAGAATAAGACAAGTCAAGATTATCTCGGGACAGTCGCTTGCACTTGAGATTTCTTCGGTACTCTTCAAGAAATTATAAAGAAGAAAATAAAATAAAATAAAATAAAAGACTAATAAAATTCTAAACGGAAAGGAAATAAAATTCCAAGAAAAAATCCTACCAAAACTAGAAAATTAAAAATGTGTTAAACAAGCAGCACAAATTAGATTTCCTAATAATATCATGTAAAAATAAAATCCTAACTCTTTTAGACCGAAAACCCTTAAGGAATAAGAAAATTAGAATTTAAAAATAAAGAAACATGAATTTTCTAAAGCTAAAAGAAAATTCCTTCTCAAGATCTAATTGTAGAATAAAAATATAAAATTTTCCAGAATCTTATCCTACATCAGTCTCCTTTTTTTCAAAAGAACTCGTCCTCAAGTTCTCGTTGAAATCTGCCATCTTCATGCCATCAGTCTCCTTTTTCTCTTCATGCTTTAACTTGTTGACAAGATGCACAAACATTGGAAACCCAATCAAATTGTTGTACTCCAAAAAAATCGACAACTAAAATTGTATGCTGAAGTTGCTGGTTCTCTGGACTTTGATCCATTATAGAAATTGTTGGTGTAACAATATGCAAAAAGCCTTCTTTATTAGTTTCAAAACTTTCTTCATTATTGATTTCTTCCTCAAGTGGCAATAAAAAATTTTCAACTTGATTGCAAATCTTCTCTTCAACTTCTATCACAATTTCATCGAGATCTAATTGTCTTTCGAGCATTGGGGCACTCAAAATTTTTTCTTTGCTAGAAAATTGATTTTCTGCAAAAATATATTTTCTTCTAGTCGCAGTCAAATTCATTGTGGGTGACTCATCAAGCCCAAACGCAGAAACCTCCAATGCAATATTCTTTTGGTCCTCCGCAAACGCATCCGAAACAATTTCAATATTCTCTTGCACACAAGCATCGATGTCAATTTCGTCTTGATCTTCAACTTCAATTTTGACCTCTCCCAAGACTTCTACAATGATTTGTTCCACATGATATTGTTTTGGCCTATATTTTTCCTCCAACAATTGTTCATAATTCCGTGGAAAAAATCTCTCCATCATACATTTTTTAATTCTCCACCATGCATGAATTTGACGCTTGCCCAATCGATCTCTTAGAAATTGCATATCTAGCCACCATCGTAGTGCTAGACCCGTAAGCTTCACTAACAAATACCTCCACATTTGTTCAAGCGAAATTTCTGCATACTCCAAGGAATCTTCGATGTCTAGAATTCAATCCAAATGATCTTCAAAAAGTTTAAGACCACTAAATTTTGGCAAATTATTGTAATACCTGAAATTTGGTTGTCGCTTTATCGAGTAATAATCATCATGTTTCTCGAATAGCTCGCCTTCAAATTTATTCTTACTATAGCAGTGATAATAAAAATATCATCCGGAGACGTCTTGGTTAATAGGTTGGTTGCGTGCAAATCCCTCAACACGGTTCCTATCAACTTTGCGTTTAACAGATTGACCATGGACAAATGCCTTGGTGCAAGTTCTATTAAATCCTTCTCCACAACCAACATCAATGGATGTGTCTTCAACCGTGTTTGGTATCATCAAACCAAGAAAAGCACGGCTTTGATACCACTTGATGCATCGGAATTCACGAGAGATTAGTTAGTGTACTAATCCAAACGAGATAGAAACTCATAGGAACGAGCCGTTCTTGAATCAACAATAACAATGACAAAAGTTTGAATATTATTGATGGAAAAACTGAATAATTGAATATGTTACAACCCTTATTTATACTAGTAGAGAAATCCTATCTTAGGTAGGAATCTAGTAAGACAATTTCTTGCTAGTCAAGAAATTATAAAGAAGATACTAAAATAAAATAAAAGACTAATAAAATTCTAAACGAAAATAAAATAAAATTCCTAGAAGAAATCCTACCAAAATTAGAAAATTAAAAATGTGCAAAACTTGCAGCACAAATTAGAATTCCTAATAATATAATGTAAAAATAAAATCCTAGCTCTTGAAGACCGAAAACCCTAAAGAAATAAGAAAATTAGAATTTAAAAATCAAGAAACATGAATTTTCTAAAGTTAAAAGAAAATTCCTAGTCAAGATCTAATTGTAAAATAAAAATGTAAAATCTTCCAGAATCTTGTCCTACATCAATATCAACAGTGGTGTACTCCAATTAATTCTGCACTCCAGTTTTTTTTTTTTTTTTGGAAAGTCCAATTATAGTGTTTTCAAGTTTTTCTTTCCTTTTCTTAACGGGATTCGAATTGTCTCCGGCCCGAGTTTGGACTTGACAGGATAGTTCAAATTTGAATGGTTCATTGCTGCAATCAATGATTCGGATTTGCTTAGAGATTCTTTTCCTATCTAACGAAGGTAAAAATCGGAGTCACATATAAACCCCCGAGTTATTCGTGTTTCCAAAATTTTCTTCTCCTTCCAAACAAACCAGTTTAGAGTCTGATGTGCTTTATGCAGTAACTCGTGTCTCGAATTAGATAGTTTGATACATTCCTATATATTGCAATGTGATCTTTGCCGGGTATGAATGAATGAATTGCCTGATTTTAAAGAAAAAAAGTTTAGAGCCTAGACCCCGTGCATCCTTCCTTATTCCTTAAATGGAGCCAAAAATTTATGAAGTCCTTTATTGGCAATAAGTAACTACCAAACAAATCCAATTTGGCAATTTACTGTAAACAGAGAATCTTCCAAAACAAAACCAGGACGGACCTGTGAATCTAGTGATGAGTATATATTAGGTTTTGCCTCTCTGTTGAAATCTCGAAGTCTCCATCTGTGAAAGACAAAGAACAATCTTTTTGAAAATTTGGTCTCCTCCGCCTCTGAAAGGTATTCCTTCCCATCTCCCTCCGATTAATATGCCCTGTATTTCATATAATAGTCGTCCTTTTGTTTCTCATTCCTTGACTAGTAAACACTTGTTGTTGGCGATGTGATAGCACCTTTCTCTGTCCACCATCTACAAACACACTCTAGTGTATGGCATGTGGATATCCTTTCCTAGGTTTCATGCTTTTCTGGGTTTTATTCTCTCTGTGTCGCTCTGTTGCTTTTAAAGTTCAGGATTTTCTTTGAGCTATCAATCATCATATGAATCGGATTAATCACGCTCTTGGTGTCTTGTTTATGAATACGTAAAAATTATCCGAATTCATACGCAGCTTTAGTTCACAATTGTAAGGTATTCATGCCCTGTCTGTTAAGGTTTTTGAGATCAATTTTGTGAATTTAGATTAGTTTTAGCTACTGTGTTTGTGGCTACTAGTCTAGCATATGTGATATGCTAGTTTGTTGCTCCCTCATATGAGAGAGTGGTTGGTGGACTTCAGATTACTGGGACGGAGGCCGCATGTACTTAATCGATGTTTTGCACGTAAAACAAACTGAGAAGTTAAGCAATGCGTCTTGTTGTACCATTCTGTTGTATTTTGGTATCACATTCACGCCTCCACATTGATTCGAGCTTATTTTGGGTTACATTCTTTCCGAGTCGCGTGCTTACCTTATCTGTAATTGACAATTATCATCCACAGAAGTATACAGTGTATCATGTTTTGGAAGCTTTTCTATCTCTGCCATGTTTTGTTCTATTTTATGAACACCATATTTGGTGATCCTGTAAACATAAGATATAAGTATTAAACTGCTTTAGTTGATGAAAGTTTTAATTTTGTTTCTAATAGTTAAAAGCATATTTCTAATCTTCAGATGGAAGCTCAGAATCCCCAGTGTCATGGGCATGTAGGAGAGATATGTGCAGATTTTTCAGATGAAGAAAAGGGCTATGGGGAGAGTAAGATGTGCGGGGGAGCAACATGCGGATTCTCAGATGTTAATAACACTTCAAAGGATGCAAAAGAACGTTCAACATCCATGAGGAAACTTTGGGTAGCAGTTGTGCTTTGCATGGTTTTCATGAGCCTAGAAGTTGCTGGAGGTATTAAAGCCAACAGTCTCGCAATTCTGACGGATGCAGCTCACTTGTTGTCAGATGTTGCTGCTTTTGCAATCTCCTTGTTCTCATTGTGGGCAGCCGGATGGGAAGCTACTCCTAAGCAGTCTTATGGCTTTTTCAGGATCGAAATACTTGGGGCTTTGATTTCCATTCAAATGATATGGCTTCTTACTGGGATTCTTGTTTATGAAGCCATTGCCAGAATCATCCACGATGCAGGTGAAGTTCAGGGCTTCTTTATGTTTCTCATTTCAGCCTTTGGTTTAGTAGTTAACCTTGTAATGGCTCTCTTGTTGGGCCATGAACACGGTCATGGCCATGGGCTTGGTCATGAACATGGACACCATGGACATGGTGAGCATAATCATGGGCAAGGTGTTCATGATCATAGCTGTGAGGATGCTGACGATACCCATAGCCACGAAGTCAGCATCAAAGCATATCAACATGACAATGGCCATTCCAAACAACATAATGATCATCACAATCATGCTCATGAAGGAGGTCATAGTGAGCCTTTGCTGAACAGTGGTGTTAAACAAAAGAAGCAACGGAACATAAACATGCAGGGAGCTTATCTTCATGTTCTTGGGGATTCCATCCAAAGTATTGGGGTGATGATTGGTGGGGCTATTATCTGGTATAAACCCGAGTGGAAGATCATTGATCTCATATGCACGCTTATTTTCTCTGTGATTGTGCTGTACACAACGGTTAAGATGCTGCGGAACATTTTGGAGGTTCTGATGGAGAGCACTCCTAGGGAGATCGATGCAACAAAACTTGAGCAAGGTTTGTGTGAGATGGATGAGGTAGTGGCCATCCATGAATTGCATATATGGGCTATCACTGTCGGGAAAGTCTTGTTAGCTTGCCATGTGAAAATCAAGTTCGAGGCTAATGCTGACATGGTGTTAGACAAGGTAATTGGCTATATTAGGAGGGAGTATAATATCAGTCATGTAACAATTCAAGTGGAGAGAGACTAGACATCGAGCCGGATTTGGCTATGTATTTGGGTACAAAACCTCTCATTTATTATCTTAAATTATAGAATCTTATTGGACCTTGCTGGGTTATCTCGGCATGTCGTATTTCAAATTGTGTCTCTCCTTGTTTATGTTGAATGTGTTTTGCCGAGTATGCCATGAATGAGTTCTGGTTGAAGGATGTCTAGTGAATGGAAAGTTGAGCTTCCCAGTTGTTTTTTTCGTTTCAAAGAAACATAATAAAGGTGGATGAGTGCATCCATGTTTTGTTCTCCATCACCCACCACTCAGCCAGAAATGGCTTTGGGGATTGGATTCGATCGAAAGATGATTGAATGCCAAAATAGCTTTAATGGGGGTTTGGATTTTTGAAGGAAATTGTTAACACTGCATTTTTTCATAACTTATCAAATTACAACATATCTTGCTCCTTTTAGTAACTCATCAAATTACAACTTACTGTGTTTTCCTCTCACAAAACAAAGAAGAAGAAGAAGAAGAAGAAGAAGAAGAAGAAGATTTGCTCAATTCTCACTTACATGAGGTATAGCTTCTCTGAATGGGGAAATTATTTTTTTTTCAGCTTCAGGGATTATAATGGTTATGGGGTATCAGACAGTTTTGTAGAATTCCACAAGTGAAAACACCAGTTTCAGGTGTTTCTGGAACCACCATATCCACCACAATCACTTTTCCATTGTCTGATAGCGACTTGTAGCAATTTTTCAGTATGTTCAAGCAGTGCTCATCATCCCAACTGTGAAGTACCTACCATTTCATTCAAAATTCAGGTTTTAGTCACAATCTCTTCAAACTCTACACTCAGGAGCACCCAAACCATTAACTTGTTTATTACTACACAAATGACTTTACGTTTTCTTCGACCGTGAAGAATTACTCTTAGCCGCAAATAATTACTCCTGCAAATAATTACTCCTGGCCGAGTAATTATTTGCGGCCATGAGTAATTCGTTGCGGCCAGGAGTAATTCTTCGCGGCCAAGAGTAATGACATTTTCAAATGTTCTATAACATTTTGGTTGTACTTCCCGTACCGAAGTACAAAGGTGACTTACCATTTATAAAGGCACCAGAATTCTTTGGGATGTTTAGGAATCAATTTATAGACTCTTGGATTGCACTTTCTTAGATCGAAGCATGAACGGACCTCACAATCACATATAATCATTACCAACCTTCATGAAAATGGCGTCTCCTCTGGGGATGCTCATAAACATATCTCCTACCACGTTCTCAATACCTGCTTCAAAAAAATGCAGTTGTCTTTTAACAAGACCTGATATGAAGCAGTTTTGTATTTTTGGGGCACAAGGTCACCTCTTTCGGCCTAAGTCAGATTGCGTGGAGTGATACATACTCCACGATTCATCACATGCTGTCCTAAAGATTTTACTAAGGTCTAAAGTGATTGCTGTAAACTAACAATCAGTTATGTCTTTAAAAGGTACGGAAAATTTGTCTCAAGCAGGAGGGAATAAGCAATTGAGACCAAAAAAAAAAGAAAAAGAAAAAGAAGAAGAAGCCAAGTCCAACGCAACAAACTTCGAAGTGACCTATACCGTTCAGAGATTTGGTAAACAAGTATCTGATACGATACCTGGATAGGAAGATGACTTTTCTATAACTGGAGCTAGATCAAAGTTGATGTCTTTGATTGTAGGGTACTTGGAAACAATCATGTTAAGAATAGCACCGTCTCCGCCACCGACATCCACAATCGAATTCAGGCCTTCAAAGCCTCTGTAGGTCTCCAGAATCTGCTTCATAGACATGGGA
Organism: Rhododendron ovatum; assembly: GCA_019656835.1. Classification (NCBI taxonomy): domain Eukaryota; kingdom Viridiplantae; phylum Streptophyta; class Magnoliopsida; order Ericales; family Ericaceae; genus Rhododendron; species Rhododendron ovatum. The sequence continues at coordinate 46,873,949 of CM033798.1, forward strand.
TTGTAGTCTCCCATAAAAGATTTAAAAAGGTCGCTGCACCTGGCATCATTGCCAACATAATCAAGGGAGTTCATTCCATAGGCCCTGTTGAATGGAAGCCTTCCTTCCATAACAGCATCTTTCAAATGGTACCTGCACTGATTCCCCTCATCAAAACAAAAATAAACAGAAAAAGGCATCTCTAGTCTGTGACTAAAATATCATGACAATGGTTGTGTGTATGCAAAAGAACTAATGTAGAATTATTACCACATATTGACGGTAACCTTATCCTAAATTACATGTAACATTGGTGCAAATGAAAGACCATCTTGGTTGGAAATAAAGTATTTAAAGACAGGTGCCAATCTATAGAGCCTGCTGCTGCTACTGCTATTGACCTTCTGGTGGCCATCTGTGCAATGTGTAGAAAGGGAGCAAGTGAGAATGGAATAGCTAGCGAGAAGGCGAAGGATGCGATCAAGAATGAGAGGTGCTTCTGGGTTGATGGTCTAGTTGGGAGTCGCGATTTCAGAAGGGGAGAGCAGAGCACCTGGACCGGCTTTTGCTATGATCTCCAGCACCCCGAGCTCGATCGCTGATTTCAATACCATGGGCAGCACCGATGCGCTCGCCAACTGCATTGCATACTGCCGATGGATGTCCTCTTCGTCAAAGTGTGTGGTCCAGCTTTCCAAGGAAGACATGCTCCTGTTCTGTTAATACAAGTCTCAAAACCTCTTCAGAAGATGGAAGAATGAGGTACAAGGGTGGGAAAGAGTGATTTATGTACCCAAAAAGGATTTTCAACAATGTTATAAAAACCATCAAATATAAGAACCATAATTTCTTGTGTCAAACACCAAGCAGTTCTTACTGTTCCTTCCAAGAAAATGATTTTTTTTGACCAGTGGACTATAGACTTTTCATCGCCCATGTGATATGAAATGAAGAGAAGGGAAATAGGGAACTAGGACTTCCCTTCCTGTTGGTGGAAGATTGTTCTAATCTGCCAATTAACTATATGTAATTTGTGTTTGACCTGCCATTCTAGTGGCACAAGAAGGAACCAAAGTTACAGCGCCGCCTTTGTTTTATTCTCAATTGATGGCTGGCATTCTCCCAACAGTATCTATCATATGATGACAGTGTACCAAAATCGACCAAACCAACAAGTACACAAAGCGCAAAGAACAATAAAGAAAAAGAATCAACGGACACAAGACATAGAAATTATCGTAACTTGCATAGGCTGCTGCATAAAACAAGTATTTTTAAACTAAATTTTACCTAATCAATTACCATAATACACCTACAATTATATACCTGTCTAGGCCGAATTCTGAATAGCTAACGAAGCAAAAATTATGCTGAATTAGGCTTCCCAAAACCAATAAATTCATTTTTTTTGTTAGTAGGAAGTATTTAATTTGGTATATAAACGAGTCAAGGACACAAATTTAAACTTGGCTTGTTGAGTTGTGTGTGTGTCTATATCTATATCTATTACATGCTACGGAATCCCCATAACACAAATGAACCATTTTTTAAAAGTGTCATAATACTTTTTAAAAATGGCATAACACATTATGTAATTTTCCAAAAATGACATATCTCACACAAATGGGCATAACACTACGGTGTCCCCCAGACAAGGTTACTATTATTAAAAATTACTGGGAAACAAAAACTGCTCGGATGAAGTCCTTTCCGGTTATTTTTTTTGCCTATTTCTTATGGGTACCCTTAAAATCACGTTCTAAACACATTGGGCGGTTCGAATCATCAAAATTCGAACGGAAAATGGAAGAAATTGGGAGGTCCTTATTTTAATTAAAATAAGGATCTCCTCATTTTAAAATTTTACTATGCGGTTCAAGGAACACCCAAAAAAATACCTAAAAAAACACCTCAAATTTCTATCTCATAGTTTCCGATCAAATTTTTATGATCCGAACCGTTCAATGTGTGCAAAATGTGATTTTAAAGGTGCCCGTGAGAAATTAGCAAAAAAAATGACCGGAAAAGACTTGATTTGAGCAGTTTTATTTGAACCGTTTAATAAAAAACTATTCGGATCAAACCATTCCCAGTCATTTTTTTTGTTGATTTCTAGCGAATACCCTTAAAATCACGATCTTATCACATTGAGCGGTTCGGATCATCAAAATTTGATCGAAAACTATGAGGTATTTTTTTGAGTGTTCCCGAAACCGTCCCGATATATATATATATATATATATATATATATATATATATATATATATATATATATTCTCTTTACATTCTTCAAGCTTAGCCCATGATAGCTTTGAGGAAGACTTTTTTGAGATGAGCTTGATTGATTGATTAAACAACCACATTTGAATCTCATTAATTTGATAAAACCTACCTCCAATAATTCAACACTTGGCTTAACGTGTTTTGTTTTCTTTTCTTTTTCAAAACGATAACAGAAGCTATTATTAATCTCAATCAGAATACTTGACTTTACATGATTTGTTTATAGCCCTAATTGTATCTAGACCAAGTTTTTTTTTTAAAACTATTATCAATCTATCTAGAACAAGTCTAACCCTAATCACATAATGCGTGTGTGTTTGCGTGACCAATAGTGGAAGCAAAAGCGTGAACACATCTCTTTTAAAAGCATCTAAAAACTAAAACTACTGAAATTTGTCAGAGAAAAAAAACAAAAACGATGGGTGTTGCTGAAAAATTACTTGACTGAGTTTTAAACCAAATAAAATGAAATTAGGGATTAAACATTTAAATACTATTACTAATACTGTATTTGAATGAGTTTTTGAGAAATTTTTGAGAAATTTTGTAGGGTTATGAATAGAGATAGAAATGAGAGTAATGATTAAAAATATATGTAATGATTGGAGAGAGATAAAGAGAAAAATAAAAATAATGATTGAAAATACGAATGAGTAATAATTAAAAATAAAAATAATTTGTATTTTTTGAGTTTGAGAATTTTTTTTCAGAAAAACAATCTATAGAGTAACAATTTGGAAAATGTCAACTCAACTGGTTAAGAACTGAAAAAGCGGCACGCGGTGGTTGTGCACTCGTTGAAAATATAGCCCCTCTCTCTCTCTCTCTCTCTCTCTCTCTCTCTCAATACCACTCCTACCAACACAGCAAAAGAAAAACGGAGGAAAGATCGGATCTTTGTTGACTTTGCTGCTGCTGCTGCTGGTTCTGCTTCAATCGCTGCCTCTCTCTCTCTCTCTCTCTCTCTGGTGCGTATTATTCCCCACTTTTTGAGATCACGAAAGTGATGCATTGCTTGTTAGATTGGTAGATATGGTGTTTTAACTTTTCCCAAGACAATTATATACACGTGATGTTGATGTAGTATAAAGCGATCGAGGCACGATGCCCCACTCCCCCAAATCGCATATCCAGATTATTCCTTGATGCACTCCTAATCCACTTTTATAAATAGATTCTTTTGGGCCCTGTTTGATTGGTCGATTAAGCATTGAGGACATACTTGTGATAATGTAGTTTCACCAAACAGACAGAGGGTGGTTGTTGGATAACTAGAATCAAACGCTGGCCTATTCCACCAACTACTCTTTCTCAACTTTAGGTATATTTCTAACTTCTTCCAACTACGGTAAGGAGTAAAGGAAAGCTGTTGAAAATTATCCCACTCGTCTTAAGCTTTGTCAGATTAGTGGTTTGACGGATATGTAATCCCTTCCTCGATTGTTGAATTCAAACATGGAAATTGCAGTCCTGCAAGACTTCTATCACATTTCTATATCTAGTCCGGCCAATCAAACAGGCCTTTAGATCGGTTGGTTAGCAACTTTCGTCTGCCATGTCATGTTCAAACGTTGGATCCCATGGGGGGCTACTGAACCCACACAAATTTTTGAAAAACTCCTCATTATCTCGGACTACCAAACTTAAAATCATGCATACGTCCCTGCTCTCGTGTTCTAAAAAATTGCACGGGGTAAAGTGTACAATTTTAAGCAAACTCTCAACATCCTTCAATTGGAAACCTGCATTCATAGTTACTCATTTCCCTCTGCATCTGAAATAGAAAGTCCTGTTGTCTCAAGCTTTTGTAATTTTCCATGGGCAAGCAACGGAAGTTCTTATCGTACATCTCATAGATTACATCTCTCTATAAGTTACTATTGTGAAGCGTAGTCCCACATCGCCTGGGTACCAAAGTAATATGAAGTATATAAGTGTGAAGGTACCCTTACTTCAATTGCTAGCTTTTAGGGTTGAGTTCTATCCAAAACTGTGTAACAACTATAATTCATGTATACCATAATTACTTTAAATGTAACTGAAGTGTAGCATGTACTTGTTCTCTGAAAAACTTTTTAGCGGCCTAATCGGCACCTATAAAGTATTTTGATTTCATTCACCAGAAACATGAGCGAAGAAACAAATGCAAATGAAGCACCAGAACAAACACAAAGGCAGGCCCCCCGCTTGAATGAGAGAATCCTTTCATCATTGTCAAGGCGATCGGTTGCTGCTCATCCTTGGCACGATCTTGAGATTGGTAACCATAAGACAAATGGCTAATGATTGTTATGAAAAAGTCGCATCAACCTGTATGAATGAAGCTGAGTATTTTTTTGCACGTCTTGTTGACAGGACCTGGAGCTCCTCAGATTTTCAACTGTGTATGTAATCATTTCTCTCATACCCATCCACAAGTTTATATGCAGACATCTACCAAAGATCAATCCCTCTTGCAGAAACCTTGTATGTTGAGCTTGAGCAATAAGACTGATAACCAGTTCATATTGATAAGGATTCCTTCCTGTAACCTGTTATAAGCAAACACCACTACCGATAAATATCAACGGAAAATCCATGTGACCATGTCCATTTTGCTTTAAAATGTAACTCCGGAATACAGGTTGGCTCTTCAAATTGCATTTGTCTGCATTCATTGTCAGCACAATTGTATTACTAGATGCCTCGTATAAATTCCTAATCCCACTTTTCTTTTCTCACGATATGTTATCCAATAACAGACGGTCTTATTTACTTGTTCAAAAGTATCTTGCACGTTCCCTGATAAGCTCTACATTCCTATTGATGTTTTATTCAAATGTTGTTTTTTAACTGTCTAGTTCTGACATACTATTCGTGAATGTTAGACAAACTTTGTTGTTTGATCCTCTGAATGTTTCCTCGGAGCAGGTTGTTGAGATAACTAAAGGAAGTAAAGTCAAATATGAACTGGACAAGAAAACAGGTCTGATCAAGGTGATACACAATGCTCCAGTTTTGTCTTTATCTCAAATCATATTGTCCCTTAGTATGCACTAACAAAATCCCAACCTACAGAGACTTTCTAACTATTTGTCTTCAACACAAAGGATTTGTGTACTGCATTGTGCGTCTAATTTTGCACCAAAGCTAAAATCATTTTCTTTTCGGTTAGTCTTAAAGTGGTGATTGTTTCTGAATTTCTATAACTATTTGAATCAATATGCAGGTTGATCGTGTGTTATACTCATCGGTGGTTTATCCACATAATTATGGCTTCATTCCCCGAACTTTGTGTGAAGATAATGACCCAATGGATGTACTAGTTCTCATGCAGGTAGGTCAACTTATATGGTTTGCAACATTAATATTCGTAAATCTTCCAGTTTCTATGCTGCTAAACTATAGTCGAAGAAAATACTTTGTACGTGCACTGTCTACAGGAAGACTTGGGACCCTTTTTCCAAACTCGAACTCTTTATCTCTATTCTCATTGCCTGAAATTTCTCTACTTCTTCACCAGGAACCTGTTCTTCCTGGTTGTTTCCTTCGTGCCAGGGCCATTGGACTGATGCCTATGATTGATCAGGTACTGCCCATGCCACAAAGCTTATCTATTGGCTGTCACCTATGATTTGGTGCCAATGATATTATGTTTTTTTCTCTATTGATGCTGTAATCAGGGAGAGAAGGATGATAAAATCATTGCAGTTTGTGCTGATGATCCAGAGTATCGCCACTATACTGACATCAAAGAGCTTGCCCCTCATCGACTAGCTGAGATCCGTCGTTTTTTTGAAGATTGTATCCTTCCCTTACAAGCTTCTATTGGAAGCTTATTATCTGTTCTAGATATTTGATTTGGTAGAAAACTAAGACGGAGATTGAGAACTTTAACAATAAATTCAGACAAGAAGAACGAGAACAAAGAGGTTGCAGTTAATGACTTTCTACCTTCAACTACTGCTCATGAAGCTATCCAGCATTCCATGTAAGACTTAAATATGATACGTGAACAGGGTAGTGGAGGATAAATTCATATAGGGCGTTTTGCAAAAATTAAAGGGAAAAGAAAATGTAATGCGGGAGAGAGAGTACAGTAACCTTATGTCTATATGCACTAGAGGAAGAAAATAGGGCTTCTTTTAGCTTCCTTCCTTGGGTGAAATGCAGAATGTGAAATCTGGATTCCCAGATTTCATATTAGTGGTTTACTTGTGAAGTTGGAGTTTGGTCTACTATAACCACTGGTCCACTACTGCTTTGTGATCATGATTGAAGTTCTTGGATCTTGCATAACAGTTTTGTCTTATGATGTTACTTTGTATTATACTGCAGGGACCTATATGCTGAGTACGTCTTACATTCATTGAGGAGATAAGCGGACTGGAGATGTTCTTGATAATCTGCTATTAAGTGGTACTCTTAGGGAAAAAGGAGTTGCATCCCAGATGAATTTCCATGACTGCTGCTTTTTTGGCTAAATAATCCTATGGAAGAACGAATTCCTTACATTTCATTTGTTGGGTGTTTCAAACTAAATTTGATCATGTTCAACTCAGTGCTACTTGTCATTATCGAGTTTTTTTTTTAGTCCGCATTATTGAGTTAGTTTTGTTTAGTCTTTTCTGCTATACTCATCATGCTGATCCCTGGCGTTGGAGTCCAGACAGAGAGAGGTCCAGGTGGGCTTCCCATCTCCAAACCTCTTAAATTTATGGAACAGCAGTCGTTAAAATATCTCCGGTTAATTTGTGATCTCTGTTGGAAATTGAAATCTAAGCATAGTAGTTTGGTAGAGACGTAAAACATGGGCTTTCTGAATTCTGTTCTTTAGTTTTGAGTATTCTGAAATTTGGGTTCAGTTAAACAAGGTCACTTGTCATGCATTACAAAAGAGCGGACTGTGAATCAGATCACTACAATCTGATTCTTTTTCTGGTCTTTAACTCCATGAAGACGTTTTTGTATGTATTGATATATACGGAACACCAATTACTTTGGGCTCATATCCACAAACCATCCCATCCTGTATTAATAATCCCATACACTGCCGAGGTTTCCCAAGCCAGAGCCCTCTCTGACAATGAAGTCCACATTCTGTTGTATTACTATGAACAGTGTGCGTGTGTATATAATGCCACGAAAAGACGTTCAGCCCTTGACATTGCCGCTGCAGTTGGTCTAACTTGTGTGATTCAGCCACTTATGAACACTTTGACAAATTTTATGCTGGTTCCTTCCCACTGATTGAGGCTCCAC
>CM033798.1:46881551-46906551 GCA_019656835.1 Rhododendron ovatum
AGTGCACTCACATCCTTCAGCTTTCAAATACCAAAACCAAATCTCCCCTTCAGACTTGCCAGCCCTGGTAGATGTCTATTACAATGGAAATCTATTCTTTCTAGGGTTTTAGATGGCCAAACCCTTGGCTGTGCATGTGTATGACGACAACAAGAATGACATCATAGCAAACACATGGGGACTCCATCAATGGATGAACAACAAATGTGGTTCTCAAATAACCCTTTCACGCTGGACTTCTTGGGATTACCTTGGAGATTATGGTGCCAATAATGGGTGCATTGCATATTACATACCTTCCATCGATATATGCCTCTGCATTCGATGGTGGGAAAAGAGGAGATTTGTGCGAGAAGCTTTCACAAGAGGTAAGTTGAGTTGGATTCTCTCAAGCTTGGATGCATAGAAATTTTTTTTTTTTTTTTGATTGGCTTGGTTGCATAGAAGTTGGCCGTGTGTTGGATTTTGGGTGCGTCATACTGAGTGTGTAATATTGGTTAGATGCAAGTTAATAGAGAAAGGAGGACATGTTAGGTGGAAGAAGTTAGCATGAGGTTCAAAGACAAGATGGGGGCACATATGAAGAAGAGTGTGGTGGCTTTAAATCAGGCTATTATCAATAAGAAAACCAACAAGGAAGAGATGAAGAGGAGACAAGATCGTCGGAATCATTGGCTGATAAGCTTTATGCAGTTATTGAAACTGCAATATTTTCAGCCATTTGTTATGGCAACCATTCTGCTCTTCTAGCATACCTAAATTCAAGGTACTATGGAAATTCAAACCTCAGCTGAGCATACTGTTGAAATGCCAAATGCACTGTATCCAAGTCAAGGAGGTAGGAAAAGCCTTGAGATTTGACCTAGTACCCACACTTGCATCATATTACTGGATGAAACATTACCAATAATTAACCAAAAAAAGAAATTCACCACAGTACATATTGAAAAATAAACTCACAGACCCAAAGCTTATCCGCCTCATTAATCAAGTTCAAAAAATTGGTGTTGAAAGTGACAGTCTGTATACTGAAAAGATAAAAAGGAATGGGAAAGCAATACAGAAAACAATCTTAGCCTACCCTCCTCTCGCTTTTTCTGAAGATTTCATCTCTCTATGCTTTGTGTGCTTCAAGTGGAGTTTATCACGATGAACTAAAAAGAGCTCTGCTGATAATACCCGTAGCTTCAATGTAGCGATCCACACACCTAGATATGCAACTACTCTCACTCCCGCTAAGGCTACTTCCTGGTTTGGTGATACACTTCTCAAAGCACTTCCCCCTTACAGTCTGTGACAATTCATAAACGCAAATAAGAAAACCCAACAGATAATCTAAATTGCAAACAACTACAGTATATTAGTCCAAAGGAACGATTGAGCATTTTATGATGGTCTACGATGAAGGTTCGCCAAGCTGGACATCACCTTACTGCGTGAGTGGTGGACATTTCAAATGGTTCAAATGTCATAACAGCCAACAATATTAGAATCAGTACTCAAAACCATATTCAAATCGCAGCCAACAATATCCCTTGCTTTGTCAACAAGAACGAGAACAAATATAACAAACATCTTATTCTCAAACTACCAAGAATGAGGCACCGATGCAAGAAGCATTTCACAACCAGCTTAGATTGTGAAAACTTGTTTGTTGGCACAATTAGTGCTTCCTTATTTCTTGAGCTTCACAAACTCTAGTTAATTGGAGGGATCTTAGACAAGGAATGTTGGATGGACTATTCTAAACCAGTAAATACTCATCGGATAATTGACACATGGGGTAGGATATAAGATATGTGACCGGCATGTTTAGTTGAACAAACCAACAAATACAAGCGATGCATGAAAACTGTATCGTGGGCTAGATTTCGTAAAATTCATAACATAGGCAATCATATAAGTGATGCATGAAAAAGGGGATTGGGTTTAAAAATGAATTTGGAGATCAATGGATTGAAATCCTGAATGTCAATATTGCAAAATTGTCAAAGTACATGCATAATTAAACAATATCACTAATTTGATTCAAAACTTGATACAAATATACAAAGTTAAAATCACAGAGAAGAATCCTCCAGGACTCCAACCTAAGGATTGACGAACAGTTCAAATAACCCAGTGAGCTTATTGTCCAAGATCATGGCGTCATGCCGACTAACGGTCCACATAATTTACAATCAACATGCATGAACGTGGATAAACGGTTCACTAGATATTTAGTTAGCCTCTTTAGGAGCCTATTCTTCAAAACAATGCGCATGGGTGAATTGAGTAGCCGTCTCGCCAATGCTGCGGACTTGGAGCCCCCATATTGACTATGGATGTTCTGGGCAATATGCATTCACTTAAGAGAATTGATCTTCTTCCCCTCTCCAATTCCATTATTATTATACTGAGAATCAAACATTGAGAGGCCCGTTGCATTGAAGATTTTTTCGTTAGTTGAGAGAGAGAGAGAGAGAGAGAGAGAGAGAGAGAGAGAGAGAGAGAGAGAGAGTACCTCAAGGAACTCCTCGGCGTAAGCCTGGGCCAATTGAGTTTTGAGTTGGTCCATGAAGTCCTCCTTTGACATCTGAGGCGACGACGACGATGATCCACTCGAAGCTCCTGTAAACGAATCCATCTCCCTCTCACCTCTGTGTGTTCTTCCTCCTCTTCTTTTTGGATAAACAAAACCCTAGTTACAGTTATACTGCCGCCGAATTGTCAAATACAGTACTACTGTAAAAACGACTGGGACACGACGGTTAGGCCCATGATCTTGGATTCCTTTTATTTTAGACCCATCATTCGTCACAGCCCGGCCTTAATATATTTGGAGTACTTTTGTTAGGCCCAACTTGCCGGCAAGAGATTGTTATGGGAAAATGACGGTTGATGACGTATTTGATAATTAATATCTATCAAATATATTTTCAGCATTAATAAATATTTTTAGTATGTTCTTAGCGGGTATTAATTATCAAAACACATCCTGAGGTCATTTTCCCGATTATTATTGACAAATCCAAAACACTTTTGAACGATTGTAAATTTGTGATCACTTAAATTGTCTCTCTGCGGTGCAATTATGAACTCCAGACAGGCCATTTCCATTTGTGACTCCTTTGATCAAATTATATACTGTATGCTACTACTTAGGAAAGGGGTATGATACAACTCAAGTTGCTTTGTCAAATTATACAGGAAAATGATTTTTACACTTTCCTAATTGATACAAATACTCTCCTTTTTTGTCTTTTAACAGGTGAATTTACGAATACATGGATTGTTTCGTAAATTCACCTGTTAAAAGACGAAAAAAGGAGTATTTGCATCAATTAGAAAAGTATAGAAACTAATTTCCTTGATATACTATGTATATCCATATTGATCATAGAACAATTTGTTATGGGTAAGTGAATGTGCAATTTTTCTAGCGTCCTAAATAGTGATTATTACTCCATATTATAACAACTTTCACACATGAAGTGCTAGCTAGCAGTACAAACTACCAAAAGCCTTTACTACTATTTTAGAAAGCTTTTCTAGTTAGTTATTGACGATGATTGATGGGTATATCAGTTTTAACTAAGGAACTCTAACAAAAATGTTGACATTTGTAGTTATGTGTTTGAATAAGGGAAAATAACGGCCGAGGACGTGTTTTGATAATTAAAATTCTCCAAGAATATGCTGAGAACATTTGTTAATATTGAAAATGGGCCCCAAGCCCATATTTGGAAATAGACTTCTCAATTCAAGCCCAGTTATGAAACAAACTTGGGCTGTTTTTCCTCCAGTCAGTAAACGGTACAACTTGATACCTGCCTTAAGTAATTAAGGTGAAACCAGAAAAATAATAGTAACACTTAAAACAAAAATGCATTGCTACATATTTTGTGCTATACAGAAAGTGCAAAATAGTGGTGCTATAGGCATAATAAATCACCTCATATTTCACTTCATAAAAATGATAGAAATACAAAGTACCATAGTAAGTTGTGGCTGACATTATTGGTACGAAATAAAGTATCTATATGTTGTCGGTAACCCAAGTGATAGCTCACGTGCCAATAGAGATGAGTTATAAATTCAGACATCGAAGTTCGAAACTTGGCTACACCTTGGGGTCAGGCCGCAAGAGAGTAATTTGGCGAATCTCATGGTCTCGGTATAGATAGTCTGCTTTTAACCGGACCGGAGAGAAAAATAGTTGAAGTTCGTGTAAACCAGCCCGATCGAACATCCCTGACCGTCGGAAAAAAGGAGGTGGGTATATGAGGTAAGATTCCATCTATCCTTCAATGAACTGGATAAGAAATTAAGAAAAAGAGAAGCGAAATGGGGTTCGAGTAAAGGCTAATGAATGCCTTTCAAAGTGGTACTAGTTAGTACTGAGTACATATTATTAGAGGCTGGGATTAATGCTTGCTGTTGCTGGTCCTCCACCTATACGTACATATCTTGCCGTAGCCTATGCCAACTTGCTCGCAATTGCAACCCCCCAAACTGTACCCCCCACGACTAAAGTTATCGATATGCTTTTCTCAAACCATATATATTTCTTCTCACAACTGCATTTACTAGGTACCACACTAAACTTGATTATCAGTACTACCCCAACTTGATGAATAGTAGGAGGAGGAAGCGCCAAAAAAATTGTTTCGATTGTACCTTGAGTCACCTATTGCCTTTTCTCTCACTTTTTCCATATAAATCAATTGCAAGAACTAGGATGGCATGTATCTCGTCCCGCGCGGTCCCCAACCCGCCTCCACCCGGTTCTTCGATTTCTTTTTGCCATATAAAGCAATTACTTGAACTAGGATGTTAGTCCCTCCCCGAAGTTGAACCTGCTCTGAATAGATTTATTTTATTTTATTGTTTTCTATCTATTTAACCAAATACCATATATCTACAACTCCTTTGGATGATTAAGGAATTTAAGGGTCCTTTATTGGATATGATTAATAGTGATGACCTCGTCAAATAGGTAATTTCATAGGACCAATAGGGTTAGATTAATAACAATACCATACGCCTCTTGGTAACGAATCTCTCGCATTTTTGTGTTCTCCTTGGATATCTAATCCAATTCGACGCTCGTATCTAGTCAAATGAACAAGGTGTTAAGGTATAATAATATCAGTAAATAGTACTTATTAGGGAATTTAAGGTATTTATAATTATGCATGTATAAGCGAGCAAATTAAAGAGTTGCATGTAATGATGATATTGTATCCTCTTGCGAACTTGTACAAGAATGATTAATTATCTGTTACTTGTAAATTGCATCAAACTAGTTATTGTGCTCTTTAAAAAAGCAAATAAAATAAAAATATAACTATTAAGAAAGCTAATTGAAATGATGAAAATAGGGTCTGGGTATGGTATAGGAAGATCATTCTTCATCCAGTGCAAGAAGGGTCGCTAAAAATCATCTCCATTGGAGATCAAGGCAGATAGGGATAATGGTCACACGCTCAAGACCCAGGGACAAAGTGAGTAAAGCAGGTACTAAATCCACCCATTGCCATCCCTAAGTAGAATCTCTCATAAACTGACGCCATTGGCTTATACTCAGGGAGGACAAAACTTATTTTTGGGGTGCCCTCCTTCTCGAAGGTTAAACCTAACATTTGGCCGTTTCGCAAATGAAATTGTAGTTTTGTTTTGTCACATACTATCTAAGATGGATGAATCAAAAAAATTCTAATATTTCTCTGCTATAAAAAAAGAAAAGAAAAAAAAGACTGCGTTCCAATTTCATGAGTCACTTCTCCGTACTTACGCTTAATCGATCAGTCACACTGTCATTATACATACTCCAGGGTTCTCATGCGCGCCTAGCTAGCTTTTGTATTATTTTTGGTTTCCTTTTGTACATGAGAGATGTGCTAGTACATGAGAGATGTGCTACTAATATCTGTAGCTAGGGAAATAAATGGATGAAAGTGATAACACATGAAGATCTAGCCTAGCTAGATATACACATGCATTGATCAAAGCATATATAAACAAATACTTAGGAAGGGGTCCATTAATAATTTCTGAGAATAAGTGACGAGAGACATCTTACTTCACCCCACACCCGTCTGCAACACTACTACAGTAGTACTTTAATTATATATATACCTTATTGATGCTATATATAGCTAGCTAGCTGATGATGATCATGCATAATTATTTTTTTGGTTTTTAATTGGTACCAATTATATATAGATGTATTTAGTATTTACCAATAATAAGGCCTAGGTAGCTACATTAAAAACACGTTTTTTTTTTCTCCCTTCTAATGATGATAACCTTACGGCTATGCTTGGTTGTTTCTCATCAACAATTTAATTTGTAACAAAATAAAAATATTTCATCGATAACTCTTTTCGTTGTGTAACGCGGGCTTAATTGCAGTTGAATATATACTTGGTGCTCAACAGTAAGGGGGGCTGGCTTAGCTCATCGATTAATTTAAAAAAAAAAAAAAAAAAAACTTTCGAACACGTGATGATTGGGGAGTGTTTACTTATCCGGTGGTAGCATTTTTGGATGTGCACGTGAGCCAAGCAACGGAGGAGTCGTGTAGCATTATTCTATCTATTTATTTTTTTTAAATTTAAAGGACAATATAATATAATGGTGTTTCTGCATTAACCAAATGGTTGGTCTAGTAGTCAAAGCTTGAGACTAATTTGGAGTTTGTTTTATTTGAATGACTCAAATTTAAAATCTTTTTGGTGCTATATTAACCCTTACGGGACTAGTTAATACAGGGCTTTGCCCGACTTGCATCTGGCTCCCCACTAATAGATGGTGAGATTGAATCCCACATATTAGTACATAAGTTGCGTGTGAACTGACCCAAGTATTACAAAATATATACTCTATAAAAAAAAATGTAGTATTAAAAAATGGAGTTTCTGCATTTCTTCCATGATGACAAGGCATTGGGCATTAATCATACACTATCGGCATATGTGCTGTTGAGCAGGAAGTATATATATAGATATATGACTGCAATTAATTGCTAATTAACTACTAATAACATTAATCTAGTTCCTTACGCCCATAAAACAAATTAGGTCGTGTAACTTGCTGTCCTCGAACAACTTAGTTTACCTTTGAATCCGAAATCAAAGTCTTAATAAATGTATTTTACTCTGTACCTCTGATCCATCTCATGAATTAGTTATTTATACTTCTGTTGTTACTGCATATATGTATTTTTAGCCGTCGAATTAAGTAAGAATATTTAATTTAAGACAACGAAACATGATAGCATAATGGAAAGCAAAATGGCTATATTTCTTTAATTCATGGAAAATTACCAAGCATCTATCGGACAGCCAGCCCAGTCAACATCGGACAAAAACCTTGATCATAGGCAAAGTTAAAATAAAATCAGAAAATATGACAAAAGAGGAGCTAGTGCCTTTGAATTATCATAGTCAAAGCTTAATTTATGTGCCGCTTGAGGATTTTACGGTCTCCTTTTTATCCGCATCTTATGTGCATTGACATAACAAAAAAAAATTAAAATCAAATCGAAACAAAAAAGAAAAGCAAATAGAAAACAACATCAGCTAGATCTGTTAGATAGGATGGATGATAATAGAAAAAAATATAATCCGAAAAGGGTGTAGTAAAATACTAATAGAAAGTTTTAGTAATTTTAAGAAGAGTATAGTAGGGGTAGGAGGGCGAAAGGGTCAATACAAGTGGAGTAGTGGTGTGGTCCCTTTGGCAAGAGAAAACAAAAATAGGCCAGGGGTGGGGGGTGCACGCCCCTAGCTACTAGGCCGCCTCAAATATAAATATAGTAGTAAGTAGTATTATTACTAGTATCCCGCGTTTCTCAAGTCAGAATAAGAAGTATCGTTTTGAATAGTGGTAATATTTTATTACTCCTAGTCTCCTAAGTATATATTTGCATAAAATTAACAAAGTGATTTTCCTTCAATTGATTAGTTCAATACTCTGTATGTATTTCTTTTTTAATTAGTTTGGTACAACTTGTCACTCGCAAAGTAGTAGCAGTATTACATCGACGGCTTATCTTAATCGGGATCGATAATGTTATAAAACGTTAACTACCCTCATATGATCTTACTTTTACACAGCATGCAACATGTATGCTATTGGGAGGGGAAGGCAAAAGAAAGATCTTGGTGGCGGCCGTTAGGGTTCTAAGAGAGAGAGTGTGTGTGTGTGTGTGTTTTTTCGGCATTACTAAGTACTGAGTGATTGATTTTACTTTAAACTTGAGAAAATATAAGGAAATGTGAGTAGGTGAAGGTACATATATAAAATGGGTGGATATCTGAATTAAGAGGCAGCCCCACTTGATCACAACTTGTTTGGTATATATGCTACAAATCAGATGGATATCGTCGATCCAGCAGGTTGTCTAATAAAATATATGTATATTCTCCACTGCTGTAGTTGTACTAGGAGTAAGTAAACTAATTACTCATCAGAAAATGATTGGACAGATGGGATCCATAAATTAATTAATAGTATAACTACGGGAGTTTTTAATTTGCATAAATTAACCTCACGCCTAATTAACGTCCGTCTTCACCCCTGGATTAATCCTTTATTCCATTCATAATGCTTACGAACTACTTATTAGTATGTTTAACCACTTGACACTTCCATATATATATAGAGAGAGAGAAAGAGATTTGGGATATTTTTTAGGTGTCTCTTGAACCGTCCCATGTATATATAGATCGATGCCAGTGTGCACTCCACGAGTCTCCTTTCCTCTCCTCTCCCCCCAATCGCCCCCCCGGCAGGCTCGCCTTTTAGTAATTTTTTTGCCAAAAGTTAAGAGGTACTATTCATCAAAAGATCCTCATGAGGGAAGGTTGAGAGTCTACAAATCGGACACTCCAATAGAAAGAGCGTATAATTAAGCGCATAGATGCGCCGCCCTATAGAATGAGAAGAAACCCCCCAAAGGAGGACATTATTAAAACAAATAACAAAATAAAAGAAGCGCCGCTCAGACATCCGCCGCCACTCTTTCACAACCATGTTGATAGACTCGAAACCACCACTTCTGCTTCACAAAATAGGAACACATCGTTGGGAGGTGGTCGCCTAGCAAACGCGGTAAACAGCGTCAGGTCACAAATCTGAGAAGATGGAGGCTGAGAATGGCACGGTGGTGGATAACATCCTACCCGCAACCGCTGAAACCGAAGCCCAGGAATGTCGCAGAAAAATGATCTGGCTGAAAAGTTCCAAATGGACGCCCGAACTTCAGTCGCGGGATTGAAAAAGAAGACGGTTCAACGGTGGGAAATAGAGAACAAAGAGAGAGAGATTAGAGGGGAAGGATCTCTCCCCTCCCGCCGCCTGAGAAGGGGGGAGGGGAAAAAGGGGAAGGATTGTTGGCAGCTAGAGTTTGGAGATTTTTAGAGAGAGGGAGAGAGTCGGATAGATCCTCGATCACCTTTTAGTATAAGAGATGCCAAACTTCATAACGCGGAGCTAGAAGAGGGAGAATTTTCTGATAAGAAAGACGATGCTTCACTTTCTTTGGAGTTCTAGTTTTCGTTTTGGCTGCTTTGCAGGTTTTTCTTTTGGTTTAGGAGTTTTTTTGATTAGGTGTTGGTTTTGGGTCTGGTTAGGCCGTTTGGTTTTTGGCGTCTAAGGGTTTGTTTTTATTTTTTGGATGGTTTGGGGTTTGGATTCTTTAGGTGTTTGTTTGTGGTGGTTCGGTTGGCATCTTGCCTTCCTTCGGTCTTGGGTGGCTTCTTACCGATGTACCCTTGATCCGTTTAATCTTTGTAATCTTTTATAAAGATTAATAAATTTCTTTTGCTGTTGCAAAAAAAAAAACCTTCACATACTATTCATTGTAATTTTATACTAGTAATTAAAGCAGATTTGTCTTTTGTTTTTTGTTTTTTGAACAGCAAATTAAAGCAGATTGTTAATGTCGAACATAATCTGCTTTTAACATTCCAAAAATATAGACACCTCCAAAATGAAAAAATGAAAAACCAACTTTCATAAGAAAATCAATACCTACCTAATTCAGGTTTTTAAGCGGGTCCTGTGACAATAAAAAAGGGGTACAATAGTGTGGACCACAATCAAAATATATTCGAGTCACACGTTCCTTTTTCTTTTCTTTTCTTTTTTTTTGTGTGAAAGTCTTGTTCATTTTGTTTTGGAATTTGTCTTAATTTACATTATCAACTATGATTGAAAAAACCTTAAGGGATTGGCCAGCTGCTTAAGAGTTTACTCTTTCTTAAATCTCAGGTTCGATAGGTTTTTTTTTTTTTTTTTGCTCGGCAAACAAAACTTTAAACAGGTTCGATAGGTTGCTATCCATTCTTGTGGGATCAATTCATATGGGTCTTTATCGGTCTATTTTAATTGGGCCCCTATTAGTATACGAGTGGATTGATTTTCTAAAAATTAATTGAGATATGTGTAAAACCCAAAACTATAACTAAAACATGCCGTTTCAAAAAAACCTAGTATAACTAAAACATGAGAGGCAAAACCTATAGGATCCTTTCCGATCAAAAAAGGGAAAAAAGAACTTATAGGATTTTCACGATGCGTTGTTGACGACTTCAAGCCATCTTGCATGTTCCAAAACTCATAAACTAGTAACTTCTAAATTTACAACTCTCTCCGTGCATTTTTAAATGTTCAACTTTCGTAATCTCAAGTTATTAAGAAGACGACGTCCTCACACATTTCTATCAATTTTTACCTTTACTTTTCAAAATCAACCTTCACTTTTTTTACACATTAACTTTTCAAAAGAACGAAACAACAATTAACTTTTGAAAATGAACACTAAATAAGGGACAGCCTAAAATGAAATAGTCTAGTAAACTACTATTATCTAGGACGAAGGGAGTACAATCTTAGATTAAAAATTCAAAATAGCAAAACGTTTGTGTATAAAATGTGCAAGTGACAATTAACAAACTGATTTAAGCCACTTGACGGCAAAGTCAACATTCATGGAACCGATAAATTAATTTCTAAGGGTAACTCTCGTGAGCATGTGGGCTAGCTAGTGTTTGAATTAACCATCTAGCATACCCCAAGGTGTAGGCTTGGTAGTCAAGGCCTGAATCAATTGGGGCTAATTCAGTTAACCAAGACTTTTACATCTCTCTTTGAAAGTCAGAAATTTGAATGTCTTCACCTACTTGTTGGTGTTCTTTCCTTTGTACTTGTTGAGATTATTTCTTCTCTTAATGAGGCTTATAGTTGGGTTGTGGTTAAAGTAATTGTGGTCCTTTTGATGAGTTTATTTAAAGCTCACAATCCTAATGAAAAAAAATTATAAAAAAATAAAGAGAAAAAGAAGAATCTAGAGGGGTTTAAGTATTATGCTTTGCATTCTCTATCCATCTCCATTGTCGACGGTCTAAATGTCTTATGACAATAACTAATTTATTATTAATTTTTTGTCTAGTTAGCTTGTAGAATTACAGACAAAGTTTTAAAAAAATTCAACTACATTGCAAAACCCCATTAACCTGAATGATCTTCCTTCGATTTTAAGGCTATGATAGAAAATCTCATCATGTCATGTCATCCAAACGAACAACATATTTTCGAAAAGGTCGGCCCTAATACTGTCCACTACGCAATATGACAATTTAAAAAAAGTTTAAATTTTTGTTAAATAATATAGTGTATATTTTTAAGTTCTCATTTTCCTCGTAGTTAATTGTTTTGGAATAGAGGTTACGTTTTTTTGTCCGCACTATTTATACTAATATACGAGGTTTTGCACATATATTATTGGTCAATACACCAGCTAGTAGAATTAAGTTAATTTATGAACACTCTATTATAAATTTCTAGAGCCGTCACTGGCCGGAGACTTTCACTCCGCTTGGTTCACCATTTTGAGAGTAATTTTTACTCTCGGCACAATTTTTAATAAATTTCTCTATCTATCTCTTTCCACTCGATCATTACCACTCAACTCTCAAAAATAACTTTCTAAAACTTCAACCAAACAAAGTGTTTGTCTCTTGGTAAAATAAAATAGCCTAAGGTTCCTAGCAATTAGGTTCACAAGTCTATGTGTATTACCAATTAATTAATTCTTGAGGCTGATAGGAAAACTTTACATATAACTCAAAACTAATTATATTAGGATTGATAACTCATGGCTTGTTGAAGCAGTAAGCGCGACATTTAAATCTAGGTTATAAAGCGTTTGACGCGGTAGAATGGGATTCAGGTGGTAGCCGCCTGGTTAAAAAAAGAGATGGAGACAGTACCCGTATTAATACATGGCCAAGAAGGAATAAACAAATGAGTAGTAACTTATAACGACAAAAACATCTACTACTAAAACCAATTAAATTAACAAAATGTGGCCGGGGACTTAATTTAATATATATATTCAGATGTATTTATTGACTTGTA
This sequence comes from Rhododendron ovatum, assembly GCA_019656835.1. Lineage (NCBI taxonomy): Eukaryota > Viridiplantae > Streptophyta > Magnoliopsida > Ericales > Ericaceae > Rhododendron > Rhododendron ovatum. The sequence goes on from CM033798.1 coordinate 46,893,960, forward strand.
TTTTCTTTGTCAACACAAGCATATAAATACAACCTTTTAGGGACGTAAATTAACGGCATGCATCACATGCTATCCCAATTGTGTCGTCTCATAATTAATTAAGGCCAACAATTCATGAGACCAATTAACTAATTAACACCGCTGCCGAGCAAAAAAAAACTAATTAACACCGCTAGCTATTAAACTATATTTTGTATATATAGTAGGTTATACAAAGTAGTAGTGGAGTAGTACTTAACAGGATATCAAGAGCCGGGACATTTCACCCATATTAATTAATTAACAACAAATACAGCTAGTTCACATCTCGTAACGATAGATGTAGCACTGCAAACAAACAAAAAGAGAGAGAGAGAGAGAGAGAGAGAGAGAGAGTGCAATGAAGTCAAAATCGAGTTTTTGGACACTCAATGGAGAGAGATGAACTTTTCGACAATGATGGGGCTATAATCGGAGGAATTATTTGTTAATTAATTAATGGAGTCCAGACCGAGTTTTAATTTTGTCATTTGGAGATTCCTACTAAGAGAGTATTTATTTTTCAGTTCTTTGTTTGTTCTGTTTTTAGTTGTTTAATTTTGCTACGGTGTTTACCGGGATCGATCTCTGAATTATTTCTCTTTGATGAAGATTAGTGTAGCACTATCTCAGTTGGAGACCACTAATTCGGATATTGCGCAAGTTGCCAGATGAAATCATGATACAACACTCAGAGAACATCTTTAGCTAGCTCCAAATCAAGATCAAGCTTTTGCATGCATTTATATATCATGTTTTCTCTAACAATTCTTTATTATTTGTAAATTATTTGGCTCGCTTATTTCAAAAATAATTTAGGACTTAAGACAAAAATATTGTCCGCCTTTGCTAGCTAATGATCAAATATTGTGTTAACATAAATGAATCCCACATAATGGCTTGTTTTTTGAATTGGATACAGAAAATCTTTCAACATGCAGCTGGATAATTATATTTTGTTGAAAACCGGGAATGTCGACTTTTTATTTTTATTTCATATTATTGTACATAGATTGCGTCCAGCCTTTATCTTATCAGCAAAGTAGCTAGGAAGTGGAAAGAAAGATTTGGATTCTCAACGATGAATTTGAATGTTTTCACCAGTAAGGATATATAGGAGTGACCACTGAATTTAAAACTGGTTTATTACAATAGCTAAGCTAGCTAGGTAGCCTGTGATAGGGACAACAGATAATAAAATAGACCGTGATTATTTGGAGCTCGATTTTTTTCTAATACATTTGACAGGTGTCAAACTAGGGCTCAAGTCTTTTGTAATTGTTTGATGTACCGGTGTTCTCATGCAGTTTAATTGGCTATTGGATCAGTTTTTGAGATTTCATCGAGATTTAATGGTTAAAATTGCACATGAGCACCGGTATATCAGAAGAAAAAAAAACGTTAAAGGAGACTTTGAGAGCGGCAACATATGCGGTCTCTCTCTACCTAGCTAGTGCTTGCTTAAAAGAATTGCGAGTCGATCATGTCAAAAAAATAAAAAAAAGAATTGCTAGTCATATCATATCATATCCCAATGGGGCCATACTCATAACATGGCTTAATAACTAGCTGGCGATGTGGTCCTAATTACAGCATTGAGATAGACTCATGCCTCAAACGGTCATTGCTCATCCCCTTCACACAAAAACGAAAAATATCAAAGTGAACTATGGACCACTGCTTCCTAACAATTTCTACGTACATTCCCGCCCTCTCTCTCTCTCTCTCTCTCTCTCTCTGGATGTTTGTGACGGATATGATGATGGTATTGGTGGTCCGTCCTAATTATATATGCAGCAAGTGCACAATATTCTATCTCTACCTTCTAGTTACAGTATTTTAGTAATGAATACGCTTCTAGTTAGGGGCGTTGGGGTTACTAAAAGAGACAAGTGGACTGACTGTTTTTTTAGATAAATCAAACTTGTTAAATAAATAAAGAAAGCAGGTTGGAGTAATTATCCTATTCTAATATTAAATTTTTTTTAAAAAAATAAGGGAATTAGGAACTCGTATCCGAAATTAAAACAGCTGGCTGAGCTATTGGGCCTTACCAAAACCACCCAGGATCGATGATGACAGGGACAAGCTCCTCACATGAGATGAGAGAGAAGCCCAACCAGATTATTCATTGGGTCCCTCTCCCTCTCCCTCTTCCTCTACCTCTTTCCCTTCCCCCTACTTATTAACCGCCCCCCCACCCCACAAAAAAAAAAAAGGAAAAAGTCTTCCGATTTCTCTCTCCCTTCCCCTTAACAGAGGAGGAATGTGTTCAACGAAATTTGCCTAACTTGAGAAGCTTCCAGGAGGCACCCGCCCCCTCTAAATTTACAACCTCTCTCTCTCTCTCTCTCTCTCTTCAGAGGTCAACAAGTAGTGGAAAGAAGGCGAAGAGGAAGAAGTGAACAGTCGTATATATTTGAATGGTTCATGTGGTAGTGGTGGCCTAGATTTGGTGTTCCAGTTTTCTTAGTCAAACAACAAGAAGAAGAAAATCAGCCCTACCGTCATTTTGTTGGTGCACAGAAATATCTCCCAAACCCTTTAACCCTACAGATCCATTCACGCTTCAATCAACTACGTATACACAAATCCCTGCGTTTCTCCACTTTCATATTTCGTTTGCTCATTCCTCTTCGATTCTTCTAGGCCCATAAGATCGAGGAATTGAAAGTAGAGAGGGAAAAATCATCAATATGCAACAAGTAAGGACAAAGATCGAATGAATTTCCGTAGCCAAGGGTTTTACGGTGAAGAAGACCAGAACCAGATCACGAGTAATATTACTACGACAAGTGGTCCAGGTAAGCTCCCTTTCTCTTATAATTCCTCCTCTTCATCTCAGCCTCACAAACACCAAAGGGTAACAACCGCCAGCAGCAACAGCTGGTTGGAAAACAACAAGTACGGAAACCCTCGACGGACACCATCAGCAGTAGTAGCAGAAGAGATCTCCTCTACTAGTACTACCAGATACTCCACTGCAGTTACAAATCTGGAGCTAATGGACGCATCTCCATCTTTTCTAAGACACAACGTTAACAGCGACGACGACGATGTCGTCATGAGGCGAGCTGAAGACAACGAAGGTGATAATAGTACTGCTGGAGTGGGCCAGCTGGTTGTGGAGGTGGAGAGAGAGCATATGTTTGACAAGGTCGTGACCCCAAGCGACGTCGGAAAGCTCAACCGGCTGGTGATTCCCAAACAGCACGCCGAGAAGTACTTCCCTCTCGATTCTTCCAGTAGCGACAAGGGACTCCTCTTGAACTTCGAGGACCGTAACGGGAAGCCGTGGCGGTTCCGCTACTCCTACTGGAACAGCAGCCAGAGCTACGTCATGACCAAAGGGTGGAGCCGGTTCGTCAAGGAGAAGAAGCTCGATGCCGGCGACATCGTTTCTTTCCAGCGGGGTTTGGGTGAGTTGGGTAAGGACCGTCTGTTCATCGACTGGAGGCGTCGGCCTGACATACCCCAACAAGGAGGCGGACTACTAATTTCCCCAATTCCTCCTCATCATCATCAACACTACTTATCCTTCCAAAGGATGCCCACCTATAACCAACCTTCTGCTACTAGTCCCCTATTCTTGCAGCCAAATGCCCCCTTAAGGGACTTCTCCCACTACCACCACCACCACCCGAACGCCTCCGCCTATGTTAATCAGCCCCAGTACTCCACTAGTACTGGACCTTACGGCTACAGTTACGGAGGAAGCAGTGGTGGACCTTACGGAAGTTACAACACTATGGGTAGTCCTAGCCACCCGTGTTCGAGCTCTGTAGTTTACCTAAGATCAACGGCAGCGTCTCATGTTAACCCACAACAAGTACAGGCAGGAATGGTGCAATTGCAAAGTAGTAGCGGTGGAGGTGGTGGGGGTATGGATATCGGGGCGGCTCTGCCAATGGTATTTGAGTCGGTTCCGGTGGTACAAGGAAAAGCGGCGGCAAAGCGATTGAGGCTGTTTGGGGTGAATATGGATTGTCCCATATCCGAGTCAGATGAATGCGGTGACATATTGTCCTCCTCTTCCTCCTCCACCACCATGCCCAATGCCAGTACAATGGCGCCGTGGCCTCACCCTCCTCACAATATTCATCCCCTCCAATTAAGGCTATACAATGGCAGCAGCCCACTTCCAGCAATGCATCCCGACAAAGGCAACGCATCCAATAAGTCCCTTGATTTTGATATCTGATCGATTTATTCAATCAATGGCAGGCCTAATATTCTCATAGCGACCACAGAATTAGCGTGCCCAAAAATTAGAAGTACTTTTGGCGTGTGGAGCTAGAGAAGGTGAAGACGGGCAAGAGAGGTGCACTACAAGCTCAATACTCATCATCGTATAGATATCCTTTATTTTGCTACTTAAAAAACGTGAATAAATAGCAATCATGGAGGATCTGATGGGAAGCCACATATTGGGTGGTTGGAGATTGATCGGGATCGATTTGGAGAAGAGAATAGGGTTCGAGTCTGATTCATTATCTAGCTTATTTTTTTTGTGTACAATAATTACATATACTAATCGTTATATTTATTATAATTTTATATATATAGGTTGGAGATCCATTATGCTCGTGATTTTATGTTTTTCCTTTTGTAGGACCTGTGGATCCCCCTAAATATGTATCCAGTAATCTACTTCACTAAATCTTCATATTCCCTTTTGGGTTTCACCAACTGGCAACTTCTCTCTCTCTCTCTCTCTCTCTCTCTCTCTCTCTCTCTCTCTCTCTCTCTCTCTCTCTCTCTCTCATGTTCATTAGTGGCTAACTTACTTTCCAGACTTGTTTTTTCTGAGCACAAAGGGTATAGCTACAATTAAGCTAGCTGAAGCTTTCCGATTAAAGAGAGAAGTCATGTTTCTGTTTTTGTTAGTTATAGTATCTATATATTGTTTTGGTTTCGTTACTGGTTTTCGTTTGGTACGTGGTTGGTGTTGTTGATGTTGTTGTTGCTGTCGCGCTGCAGCTTGGATAGGCACGCCTACAGGTGGTGCTGCACATAGTTTGTTGCAGATCTCCAAAAAGGTATCATCTATTTATCTTAATTTGCCTAATTTAACATTAATTTCTGCTGCCTTTTTTTGCTTCTTTTTTTTCTTTTTTTCCCTTTTTTCTTGGGTCTATTAATTGTTCATAGTAATATCCTCCTCAGCAATCTTGCCTGAATTTACTATACCCACACCACACCCCAAGAAATGCTGTATACCTCTCTGCTTCATAGTTCATATACACAATTGTAGAAAGAAAAAGAAGACAAAATATATAGAAGAAAGGGTGGGTAATTAATATGGCAGGAGAGAGCTCAGTCTTAACTGTTCATCTATCATAGACGGTAATAACATTAAGAATACTGTGTAAACTACCGAGACTAGTAGCTTGAGAGATATAGGTTCCAAAAATTCTATCCCCTAATTAATGTAGCTTTTGAGGAAGTGAAAACGCTATTAACCTCTCCCGTTGACGTAGAATACCACTCCCTGCTTCATATTTGATTTTACATTTTTATATGGTATCAGAATGGGCCTATCGGACCTATCTCAATCACCCTCGTACTCCTTGTAGTAGTCTATCAAGCATATCAACCAATTCCCCATTCACGCCAAAAAAACAAAAAATGATTTCTTAGTTTTCATTAACCTATGTTTTTCTGCCTTTTCTGTCACAGAGAGACCTATTCATACTATGAAGCATGTTAATTAAATCATTTGATAAATAGCATTTTCATGACCACAATCTTTGGATTTTTCTTTAAACTCTTGTACTCTTTCGTTCCAAGCTCAAAGAGAGCAGCATTAATCATTTGTTCTCCATTGTATTGGATTCAAGATCTTGATGGAATATATCGCTGCTTTATTACATTTCCATTTGGAACCTGAACAGAAAGAATTTTTATGTTTGATCTAGACTCTAGTAGTTGTCTTCTATTATTCATTCTACCCAAGAAACAAAAGAGAGAGACGAGAGAAACAAAACCCATCAACCTGAGCATTTCTTTCTATCTAATCCATGCTCATTTTGAAAAAGGATATGACATGATAAGTTGATTGGGATAAGCTAGCTTGAGAGGTAGATCGATGGAATCTATATCTATATCTATATCATGTCCATGAATTTGGTAGTAATCACAAAACTGCTCTTAATGAGTGAAAATTAATGGTAATAGTTCTAATATAAAACCTCGCTGCATGGGGTTATTGATCACTCCCGTAGGCGTAGGCTGTTATGACCGAAAATACGTAAACTTTATGTATCTTCTCTGTATTACTATGCTGTTTCATATTTACTTATGTATTTTCGATATGTAAGCTTTATGTATCTTCTGTGTATTACTATGCTGTTTCATATTTACTTATGTATTTTCGATACTCTATTTATTGAACTTTCTCAATTTACAACTTATAATTACATTCCATATTAGAGACCAACTATATAAAGTTCATATTTATTTATGTATTTTCTATACTCTATTTACTGAACTTTATCAGCTTTATCAATTTACAACTTAAATTCCATATTAGAAACCATTTGTATCAAGTTTTCAACTTCACATTTCACATTAAGATTTGATTGTTTAAAGTTCACATAAAAACTTTCAAACATACTAACCATAGCCTGCATGTTTTAAGTGCTGTTCCTCTATCAGTTATATTCCAAAGCATTTTGTTCTATAAGTTATTTTTGCTTAACAGAATAGTAATTCTTTTGGAAAAGAAAGGTTTGTTTCTCTATCAGTTGTATAGCTAATTACTAGTTAGCTAGGATTTCAGCCTACTATACATATATACTCAATGATATTGTTAAAAATGTATCCTGAAACTGATTCCTAGCTCTTTTTTCTTTTATTTTTTTTTTCAAAAACTCTTGTTTACTTTTGGAGTCTTTAATTTTTACAGGAGCATATCGTTAAGTTATATTTATGATGACTCCTTTCATTAATGTCTTCATCCCGTGAATCATGTCATGGAGCTATATAACCTTGTTGCATAGGCTAAATACACTCACACACTTGGAGATAGAAATGAGGGAGGAGATAAAACACTAGTATTCTGTAAAGCACGTCAACATTAATTGTTTACCACATTTCACTACACTAGTCTTTCCCTTTGTTGAAATATTTGTGAAGGATATGAGTCCCAAATCGGATAAATAGAGAATAGTTTGGATCTTAATTTACAGCTATGTGTCTCACCATTTACAAGGGCGCTTAAGTTTATCGTTTCACATGACTTGCCCTTTCTTTGACCAAGTCCTAGCTTTTTGTTTCTAAATTTTTACGAATGTGGTAGAAGTGATCTTCACAATCAAAATTGGGAAGTCCTTGCACAATTTTATGTATTTCATATCACTGTCAACGAATTATAAAACCTATCAATATCTTATCTTATCGATAGAGCTGTGATCATATCGATCATAGATGGGATTGAGTAAATGTGGAAAAAAGAAAAAAAAGAGAATAAGAAGGAAGATAAAGAGATGATAGAGTGATCATGCACTTAACCAATTTGTGATATATGCAAGTGAGGAAAATCTACAATACACATCCCTTAAAAGGATGTACCATATGCACTTATTTTGTGGTTCATTCATAACATTTTAGAGTGTTTCGTAACTTTTGTTCTAGAATTCATAACTTTTCAGCAATACGATTCGTAACGTTTTCATTATGATTCATAACATTTTGGTGTATTTCGTAACCTTTATACGATTCGTAACTTTTTAGCAATACGATTCGTAACATTTTCTCTATAATTCATAACATTTTGAGGGGTGCATATGATACACACCCAAATAAGGGGTGTGTATTGTAGTCTTTCCCATACGAGTAAGGTTGCATATTTTCATAAGGGCTGTAATCGACTGGAACAAGTTCATTGATTTTAGGTGGAAGTGGTTAAAGTTGTTTGGTTTTTGGTTGGTTTTGGGGTTTTTTTCATTTTTCTTTTTTGATAGTTTGGTTTTCTCTTAATTAGATTGACTTTCAGTCTCATTTTCCTTTTTCGTTGGTATGTTGTTTTATAATTATCTTCTTCTTTTTTTGTGGTGTCTTATTTTATCATAAAAAGATTCGAGAGGCTAAGAGGTATGTTGAGTGTATTGTGAGTACAGAAGAATTTTACACTCTTTGAATGATTTCTATGCTAGTGAATCTTAAAGGCTTGTTGTTTTATCTAACTTGATAGGGTACTTGTCAAATACTAATGTTCTTCTTTTCTTTTCTTGTCTTTTCTTTTTTTGAAATACTAATGTCCGCATATTACAAAAATACTAGTATTTTTGTCGTATTAGGTTCTTGTGCTTCCGCATTCACTTCTTTCCTGAATGCTTATAAGGATATGGATGGATCGGACAAACTTGGCATTTTACTGTGCAAACTCAAGTTGAACGGGTGGGGAATTATTTATCCAAAATTACCTCTCATTGGATGGGAGTCAATGAGAGGAAACCCAATGTGTATACTATAAATATATATAGCATAGCAGTACTGGGTTAACATGGCTCAATTCTGATTTTTTTTTTTTCCCATCCATCTATAGATAACCATGATTCTTGAAGCTCTATCATTCAGCATGCATGATGGTACCGTTGTATTCTCTATTATTAGTAGGCTAGTAGCAGCATTGTGATCGTTAATAAACAGTAGGAGTAGTAGAACAACCCTATAGTTATATAAGAAGTTTGGCCACAATGCATCGAGAAGAGTTTTGCGAGGAAATGGAAAAAAAGAACCCCGGCCACTTCGGGCAAATAATTAAGTTTCACATGCATTTATGCCGTTTATGGTAGGGTAATAATTCGTTTATCGATTTGTGAACGTACATTTATTGCAACGTACCTTGTGGATTGTATGTGATTAGCTCTTGATATCAACTTATTTGTTTTTGGATTCCTCACTATAAGGATGACAAATTAATTAAAAAGAGATCTTGAAGGAATCAAAGGAAGTTTGAAGTTGGTGAATAGTTAGGAACTTAGGATATGATCAACTGATAGCAACTGAACTTGCATACGATGAGGCTAAAAATCCAATATATCTGAATAATTAGGGTAGGGTTAATGCCACGGTGACATCTTTTAATGCAACGATAGGAGATTCAAGATTTGAATTTTTTTCGTTGTCAAAGACCGAATTTGTTGTAGTGCTCTCTCTCTCTCTCTCTCTCTCTCTCTCTCTCTCTCTCTCTCTCTCTCTCTCTCTCTCTCTCTCTCCAGCTAGGCAATCCATTTGGCAACTCCGTCTCCCTCTCCTCTTTGGATCTGATCACCTTTTATGATTTCACCCCATCTAGTTTCCCATGGTGACCCACCACGAGGGGCGGACCGAGTGATTAGGGGCACATGACTCATTTTCACCAACTATTTTGTACATACGGAATTTTTGGATTCATCTCAAATCTCATGTAGATAATCGTTGTCGTTCATTTGTGAGAAAATATTGTTTAAGCCTTGTCTAAGAAATATCAGCTCAATCAGATACCAGTCATACCACTAAGTACTTGATCCGTTCGTTCAACTTTCTATTCAGAATTTAGGACTGCATGCGAATTTTTAATCAAAAAATGAATGAATAACCAAGCACTTATCCGCATCCGATAGAACTAATTTTTCTCCAAGGAAGGCTAAGAATTATATACTTTAGAATATGAACATCTCCGTTCATTTGGGAGGGACTCAACGTGAACCCACACATTGCATTTATACACTATTGGTCCCGAAAAGCATGGAGTTATTAATATGAAAATAGATGATAAACACGTGCTTACTTTCTTTAACACATATTGTCAAGGTGCAAGACTTGCCTAAGTAACGGGTTATTAAGTATTACACTTTAGACATTGTTACTTTAGCAAAAATGCTAAGATTGTTTTGGTATGATTGTGGTTAATTACAACTCATATTTTATAATTATAAATATAATGGGTGTCCCCACTTTGTCGAATTCCAAAGTCCGCAACTGCCCACCACCATAGCAGATCAACTTCCCTCTCTGCCACTCCAAGAGAGAGAGAGAGAGAGAGAGAGAGAGAGATATGGTTGTTGATTCGGTGGGAGGGTGAAAGAGAAGGAAATAAGAGTCCAGGAGAGCGAAAATGGTATATCCTAGGGTATAATTGTCAGATGCCTATGAAAGTGGTGGCATTAATGAAAATAATTGTGGCATTATCAGGCACCGAATAATTATCAAAACATATATGTTATGCAAATTGTCCAAATGCGCGCATTCTTGAGCTCCCCTAGCTATAAAGTCCTTTAATTTATCCGATGGTCCCCTAGTTGATGGTTTGATTCTTCAAAGCCTTCTATTAGAACTGAATGATAAGGCAGGTCCTTTTTCCTGATGGACTCTTGGTTCGTAGAAATTTGTACTCCACTACTCTAACTTTGCAGGGGCAAAAACCCAATATATAATAACTATTTGTTTGTAATCAATTAATTTTAGTACTTTTTTTTTACTACAGTAGTATTTATTTTTGATGCCTTGTGTGTGGAAGATCAAGGAGAATCGAGTGACGACCTTGGAAAAAATTACAGTACATCCACTTGAGATGGCAGCTCGTACAAAGTAGCAGGGAACTCTGGGTGCAGTGGTAGGTTTCGCATGGTTATCCATATAACAATTCCACCCATATATTCCAGTTGCATATATAAGAACTTATATAAGTAGGAAATTAGTACTAGCTATATCCAACATGTCCATTGAATTTGTATATATGCTCTAATTAACCTCTCGTTGACTGTGATGGCATGGCTTCATCAATAGAAGTAATTAAGCAATATGCATGCTAGGGAAAATTGTGTATATAATTAATTAGTCATATTAATTTTGACAAAATGGATTTGCAGATGGGAATTAAGTGTTTGGCGTGTACAGTATATATATATATACACACACACGTACGTAGGCTAGCGGCCGGCCGGAGTACTAGTATATAGTGGTATTAGGTAGGTAGCTAGTTTGGTTTTGCGGAGACATGGAAAATGAAAGGATTAAAATTGGTATCAGAAGGACAGCCAGTACCGCGCCCACAGCTAGCTACCCATGCTTGTTATTAGTGATGATCTCCCACTGCTCTTCTCTTGTCTTATAACACTACAAACACAGACAACCATCACATGCATGAATTAGAGATGAGATTGACTCCCATGTCCCAACCTAATAATTAATACTCCACTCCACTACCTTGTACCACTTTTTTTTGCTCTTAAAAAAAAAAGGAAAAAGAAAAGAAAAAATTTGTAACACTTTTATTCACTTAATTATTACGGAGTGGTGGCATATGATTTTCAAAATGGAAGAAGGTCAATGACAGGATGAGGTGCCCTTTCATAGTTCTTGTGGGAAAAGACCTTAACTCGTATCATAGATACGCTTTGGATAAATGTCATGATTTATTGAATCAAGCACAACATATTGAGAAACAAACTTCTGAACAAGTTGCGAAAAATCGTTTGAGATTGAAGACCACAATAGATGCAGTGAAATGGCTCACATTGCATAATTGTGCTCTTAGAGGCCATGATGAAAGCTCTACATCTGGCAATAGAGGGAATTGTATTGACCTGATAGAGTTATTGGCTTCTTATAATCCTTCTGATTTCACAGAGCAAGAGAAACTACACTTGAGATTTCAGTTGCAAAATTATGAGCTCGATGTTTTCAAGCATTCGAAGTTTCAAAATCTGACTACCATTTCAGAGTTATGTCAGGTGCTGAATAAAACTAGAAAGTCTGCAATTTATCCTCTTGTTGACAAATTGATTCGTCTTATATTAACTTTGCCTGTTTCAACGAAGCGTGCATTTTCAGCTATGAAACTTGTGAAGACTAGATTGCACAATAGGATGGAGGATGATTTTCTGGCAAGTTTCTTGATCACATATATTGAGAAGGACATAGCTAGAAGTTTTGACGCCGATTCTACCATCGATGCTTTTAACGAGATGAAAGAGCGTCGGGCACAATTCAAGTTGCCTCATTTTAGTAGATAGATTAAATTAAAATTAGTCTTTTTTTCATACTATACGTGCAAATGACTATTAAAGTGAGTCTTTTTTATTTTTTTAATATAAATTTCGTCACTGCTAGAATAAATTTCTGGCTCTGTCCCTTTTCCTGACTGCATGAGTCATGTACTGTTTATTGGACTAGTGTTGGGATATACTGTACTCCTCCTACCAGACACAGCGAGAGAGAGAGAGAGAGAGAGAGAGAGAGAGAGAGAGGGGGGGGTTTTAATTTAGTTAGTAGAGTAGTAGTAATATAGTAGTACTCCATCGATCCAGTAACTAAAGGCAGGTGTAATCAATTACGTCGACAATAGCATCATCCACAAATGGGAATGACTTCGGTGTCCCTGGTCATTTTGGGGACACCGTAACTTTTGGTATAAGAAAACCACTATGAGCATAACCAAAATCTATTATGAGTATAACTAAAACCATTATAAGTATAACAGAATCATAACAAGGCATAACTTGATAGTTATGCCTTGGTTGGGTTTGGTTATGCCTTGATTGATTTTTTGGATATTCCTTGGTTATGTCTTATTTTGATTCTGTTA
>CM033798.1:46906651-46928440 GCA_019656835.1 Rhododendron ovatum
ACATTCCTTGTCTAAGATCCCTCCAATTAACTAGAGTTTGTGAAGCTCAAGAAATAAGGAAGCACTAATTGTGCCAACAAACAAATTTTCACAATCTAAGCTGGTTGTGAAATGCTTCTTGCATCGGTGCCTCATTCTTGGTAGTTTGAGAATAAGATGTTTGTTATATTTGTTCTCGTTCTCGTTGATAAAGCAAAGGATATTGTTGGCGGCGATTTGAATATGGTTTTGAGTACTGATTCTAATATTGTTGGCTGTTATGACATTTGAACCATTTGAAATGTCCACCACTCACGCAGTAAGGCGATGTCCAGCGTGGCGAACCTTCAACGTAGACCATCATAAAATGCTCAATCGCTCCTTTAGACTAATATACTGTAGTTGTTGCAATTTAGATTATCTTTTGGGTTTCTTATTTGTGTTTATGAATTGTCACAGACTGTAAGGGGGAAGTGCTTTGAGAAGTGTATCACCAAACCAGGAAGTAGCCTTAGCGGGAGTGAGAGTAGTTGCATATCTAGGTGTGTGGATCGCTACATTGAAGCTACGGGTATTATCAGCAGAGCTCTTTTTAGTTCATCGCAATAAACTCCACTCGAAGCACACAAAGCATAGAGAGAAGAAATCTTCAGAAAAAGCGAGAGGAGGGTAGGCTAAGATTGTTTTCTGTATTGCTTTCCCATTCCTTTTTATCTTTTCAGTATACAGACTGTCACTTTCAACACCAATTTTTTGAACTTGATTAATGAGGCAGATAAGCTTTGGGTCTGTGAGTTTATTTTTTCATATGTACTGTGGTGAATTTCTTTTTTTGGTTAATTATTGGTAATGTTTCATCCGGTAATATGATGCAAGTGTGGGTACTAGGTCAAATCTCAAGGCTTTTCCTACCTCCTTGACTTGGATACAGTGCATTTGGCATTTCAACAGTATGCTCAGCTGAGGTTTGAATTTCCATAGTACCTTGAATTTAGGTGTGCTAGAAGAGCAGAATGGTTGCCATAACAAATGGCTGAAAATATTGCAGTTTCAATCACTGCATAAAGCTTATCAGCCAATGATTTCGACGATCTTGTCTCCTTTTCATCTCTTCCTTGTTGGTTTTCTTATTGATAATAGCCTGATTTAAAGCCACCACACTCTTCTTCATATGTGCCCCTATCTTGTCTTTGAACCTCATGCTAACTTCTTCCACCTAACATGTCCTCCTTTCTCTATTAACTTGCATCTAACCAATATTACACACTCAATATGACGCACCCAAAATCCAACACACGGCCAACTTCTATGCATCCAAGCCAATCAAAAAAAAAAAAATTTCTATGCATCCAAGCTTGAGAGAATCCAACTCAACTTACCTCTTGTGAAAGCTTCTCGCACAAATCTCCTCTCTTCCCACCATCTAATGCAGAGGCATAAATCGATAGAAGGCATGTAATATGCAATGCACCCATTATTGGCACCATAATCTCCAAGGTAATCCCAAGAAGTCCAGTGTGAAAGGGTTATTTGAGAACCACCTTTGTTGTTCATCCATGGCTGGAGTCCCCATGTGTTTGCTATGATGTCATTCTTGTTGTCGTCATACACATGCACAGCCAAGGATTTGGCCATCTAAAACCCTAGAAAGAATAGATTTCCATTGTAATAGACATCTACCAGGGCTGGCAAGTCTGAAGGGTAGATTTGGTTTTGGTATTTGAAAGCTGAAGAATGTGAGTGCACTGTGGAGCCTCAATCAGTGGGAAGGAACCAGCATAAAATTTGTCAAAGTGTTCATAAGTGGCTGAATCACACAAGTTAGACCAACCGCAGCAGCAATGTCAAGGGCTGAACTTTTTTTCGTGGCATTATATACACACGCACACTGTTCATAGTAATACAACAGAATGTGGACTTCATTGTCAGAGAGGGCTCTGGCTTGGGAAACCTCGGCAGTGTATGGGATTATTAATATAGGATGGGATGGTTTGTGGATATGAGCCCAAAGTAATTGGTGTTCCGTATATATCAATATATACACAAATGTCTTCAAGGAGTTAAAGACCAGAAAAAGAATCAGATTGTAGTGATCTGATTCACAGTCTGCTCTTTTGTAATGCATGACAAGTGACCTTGTTTAACTGAACCCAAATTTCAGAATACTCAAAACTAAAGAACAGAATTCGGAAAGCCCATGTTTTACGTCTCTACCAAACTACTATGCTTAGATTTCAATTTCCAACGGAGATCACAAATTAACCGGAGATATTTTAACAACTGCTGTTCCATAAATTTAAGAGGTTTGGAGATGGGAAGCCCACCTGGACCTCTCCCTGTCTGGACTCCAACGCCAGGGATCAGCATGATGAGTATAGCAGAAAAGACTAAACAAAACTAACTCAATAATGCGGACTAAAAAAAAAACTCAATAATGACGAGTAGCACTGAGTTGAACATGATCAAATTTAGTTTGAAACACCCAACAAATGAAATGTAAGGAATTCGTTCTTCCATAGGATTATTTAGCCAAAAAAGCAGCAGTCATGGAAATTCATCTGGGATGCAACTCCTTTTTCCCTAAGAGTACCACTTAATAGCAGATTATCAAGAACATCTCCAGTCCGCTTATCTCCTCAATGAATGTAAGACGTACTCAGCATATAGGTCCCTGCAGTATAATACAAAGTAACATCATAAGACAAAACTGTTATGCAAGATCCAAGAACTTCAATCATGATCACAAAGCAGTAGTGGACCAGCGGTTATAGTAGACCAAACTCCAACTTCACAAGTAAACCACTAATATGACATCTGGGAATCCAGATTTCACATTCTGCATTTCACCCGAGGAAGGAAGCTAAAAGAAGCCCTATTTTCTTCCTCTAGTGCATATAGACATAAGGTTACTGTACTCTCTCTCCCGCATTACATTTTCTTTTCCCTTTAATTTTCGCAAAACGCCCTGTATGAATTTATCCTCCACTACCCTGTTCACGTATCATATTTAAGTCTTACATGGAATGCTGGATAGCTTCATGAGCAGTAGTTGAAGGTAGAAAGTCATTAACTGCAACCTCTTTGTTCTCGTTCTTCTTGTCTGAATTTATTGTTAAAGTTCTCAATCTCCATCTTAGTTTTCTACCAAATCAAATATCTAGAACAGATAATAAGCTTCCAATAGAAGCTTGTAAGGGAAGGATACAATCTTCAAAAAAACGACGGATCTCAGCTAGTCGATGAGGGGCAAGCTCTTTGATGTCAGTGTAGTGGCGATACTCTGGATCATCAGCACAAACTGCAATGATTTTATCATCCTTCTCTCCCTGATTACAGCATCAATAGAGAAAAAAACATAATATCATTGGCACCAAATCATAGGTGACAGCCAATAGATAAGCTTTGTGGCATGGGCAGTACCTGATCAATCATAGGCATCAGTCCAATGGCCCTGGCACGAAGGAAACAACCAGGAAGAATAGGTTCCTGGTGAAGAAGTAGAGAAATTTCAGGCAATGGGAATAGACTAATAGAGATAAAGAGTTCGAGTTTGGCAAAAGGGTCCCAAGTCTTCCTGTAGACAGTGCACGTACAAAGTGTTTTCTTCGACTATAGTTTAGCAGCATAGAAACTGGAAGATTTACGAATATTAATGTGCAAACCATATAAGTTGACCTACCTGCATGAGAACTAGTACATCCATTGGGTCATTATCTTCACACAAAGTTCGGGGAATGAAGCCATAATTATGTGGATAAACCACCGATGAGTATAACACACGATCAACCTGCATATTGATTCAAATAGTTATAGAAATTCAGAAACAATCACCACTTTAAGACTAACCGAAAAGAAAATGATTTTAGCTTTGGTGCAAAATTAGACGCACAATGCAGTACATAAATCCCTTGTGTTGAAGACAAATAGTTAGAAAGTCTCTGTAGGTTGGGATTTTGTTAGTGCATACTAAGGGACAATATGATTTGAGATAAAGACAAAACTGGAGCATTGTGTATCACCTTGATCAGACCCGTTTTCTTGTCCAGTTCATATTTGACTTTACTTCCTTTAGTTATCTCAACAACCTGCTCCGAGGAAACATTCAGAGGATCAAACAACAAAGTTTGTCTAACATTCATGAATAGTATGTCAGAACTAGACAGTTAAAAAACAACATTTGAATAAAACATCAATAGGAATGTAGAGATTATCAGGGAACCTGCAAGATACTTTTGAACAAGTAAATAAGACCGTCTGTTATTGGATAACATATCGTGAGAAAAGAAAAGTGGGATTACGAATTTATACGAGGCATCTAGTAATACAATTGTGCTGACAATGAATGCAGACGAATGCAATTTGAAGAGCCAACCTGTATTACAGAGTTACATTTTAAAGCAAAATGGACATGGTCACATGGATTTTCCGTTGATATTTATCGGTAGTGGTATTTGCTTATAACAGGTTACAGGAAGGAATCCTTATCAATATGTACTGGTTATCAGTCTTATTGCTCAAGCTCAACATACAAGGTTTCTGCAAGAGGGATTGATCTTTGGTAGATGTCTGCATATAAACTTGTGGATGGGTATGAGAGAAATGATTACATACACAGTTGAAAATCTGAGGAGCTCCAGGTCCTGTCAACAAGACGTGCAAAAAAATACTCAGCTTCATTCATACAGGTTGATGCGACTTTTTCATAACAATCATTAGCCATTTGTATTATGGTTACCAATCTCAAGATCGTGCCAAGGATGAGCAGCAACCGATCGCCTTGACAATGATGAAAGGATTCTCTCATTCAAGCGGGGGGCCGGCCTTTGTGTTTGTTCTGGAGCTTCATTTGCATTTGTTTCTTCGCTCATGTTTCTGGTGAATGAAATCAAAATACTTTATAGGTGCCGATTAGGCCGTTAAAAAGTTTTTCAGAGAACAAGTACATGCTACACTTCAGTTACATTTAAAGTAATTATGGTATACATGTATTATAGTTGTTACACGGTCTTGGGTAGAACTCAACCCTAAAAGCTAGCAATTGAAGTAAGGGTACCTTCACACTTATATATTTCATATTACTTTGGTACCTAGGCGATGTGGCACTATGCTTCACAATAGTAACTTATAGAGAGATGTAATCTATGAGATATATGATAAGAACTTCCGTTGCTTGCCCATGGAAAATTACAAAAGCTTGAGACAACAGGACTTTCTATTTCAGATGCAGAGGGAAATGAGTAACTATGAATGCAGGTTTCCAATTGAAGGATGTTGAGAGTTTGCTTAAAATTGTACACTTTACCCCGTCCAATTTTTAGAACACGAGAGCAGGGACGTATGCATGATTTTAAGTTTGGTAGTCCGAGATAATGAGGAGTTTTTCAAAAATTTGTGTGGGTTCAGTAGCCCCCCATGGGATCCAACGTTTGAACATGACATGGCAGATTAAAGTTGCTAACCAACCGATCTAAAGGCCTGTTTGATTGGCCGGACTAGATATAGAAATGTGATAGAAGTCTTGTAGGACTGCAATTTCCATGTTTGAATTCAACAATCGAGGAAGGGATTACATATCCGTCAAACCACTAATCTGACAAAGCTTAAGACGAGTGGGATAATTTTCAACAGCTTTCCTTTGCTCCTTACCGTAGTTGGAAGAAGTTAGAAATATACCTAAAGTTGAGAAAGAGTAGTTGGTGGAATAGGCCAGCGTTTGATTCTAGTTATCCAACAACCACCCTCTGTCTGTTTGGTAAAACTACATTATCACAAGTATGTCCTCAATGCTTAATCGACCAATCAAACAGGGCCCAAAAGAATCTATTTATAAAAGTGGATTAGGAGTGCATCAAGGAATAATCTGGATATGCGATTTGGGGGAGTGGGGCATCGTGCCTCGATCGCTTTATACTACATCAACATCACGTGTATATAATTGTCTTGGGAAAAGTTAAAACACCATATCTACCAATCTAACAAGCATTGCATCACTTTCGTGATCTCAAAAAGTGGGGAATAATACGCACCAGATAGAGAGAGAGAGAGGCAGCGATTGAAGCAGAACCAGCAGCAGCAGCAGCAAAGTCAACAAAGATCCGATCTTTCCTTCGTTTTTCTTTTGCTGTGTTGGTAGGAGTGGTATTGAGAGAGAGAGAGAGAGGGGCTATATTTTCAACGAGTGCACAACCACCGCGTGCCGCTTTTTCAGTTCTTAACCAGTTGAGTTGACATTTTTCAAATTGTTACTCTATAGATTGTTTTTCTGAAAAAAAATTCTCAAACTCAAAAAATACTTATTATTTTTATTTTTAATTATTACTCATTTGTATTTTTAATTATTATTTTTATTTTTCTCTCTACTTCTTTTCAATCATTATATATACTTCCAATCATTACTCTCATTTCTATCTCTATTCATAATCTTACAAAATTTCTCAAAAATTTCTTAAAAACTTATTCAAACACAGCATTAGTAATAGTATTTAAATGTTTAATCCCTAATTTCATTTTATTTGGTTTAAAGCTCAGTCAAGTAATTTTTCAGCAACACCCATCGTTTTTTTTTTTCCTCTGACAAATTTGAGTAGTTTTAGTTTTTAGATGCTTTTAAAAGATGTGTTCACGCTTTTGCTTCCGCTATTAGTCCGGCAAACACACACGCATTATGTGATTAGGATTAGACTTGTTCTAGATAGATTGATAATAGTTTAAAAAAAAAAACTTGGTCTAGATATATTTAGGGCTATAAACAAATCATGTAAAGTCAAGTATTCTGATTGAGATTAATAATAGCTTCTGTTATCGTTTTGAAAAAGAAAAGAAAACAAAACACGTTGAGCCAAGTGTTGAATTATTGGAGGTAGGTTTTATCAAATTAATGAGATTCAAATGTGGTTGTTTAATCAATCAATCAAGCTCATCTCAAAAAAGTCTTCCTCAAATCTATCATGGGCTGAGCTTAAAGAATGTAAAGAGAATATATATATATTGGGGCGGTTTCGGGAACATTCAAAAAAATACCTCATAGTTTTCGATCAAATTTTGATGATCTGAACTGCTCAATGTGATAAGATCGTGATTTTAAGGGTACTCATTAGAAATCAGCAAAAAAAATGACTGGAAAGGGTTTGATCCGAACAGTTTTTTATTAAACGATTCAAATAAAACTGCTCAAATCAAGTCTTTTCCGGTCATTTTTTTTGCTAATTTCTCGCAGGCACCCTTAAAATCACATTTTGCACACATTGAACGGTTCTGATCATAAAAATTTGATCGGAAACTATGAGATAGAAATTTGGGGTGTTTTCTTAGGTATTTTTTTGGGTGTCCCTTGAGCCGTATCGTAAAATTTTCAAATGAGGAGATCCTTATTTTAATTAAAATAAGGACCACCCCATTTCTTCCATTTTCCGTTCGAATTTCGATGATTCGAACCGCTCAATGTGTTTAGAACGTGATTTTAAGGGTACCCATGAGAAATATGCAAAAAAAATAACCGGAAAGGACTTCATCGGAGCAGTTTTTGTTTCCCAGTCATTTTTAATGATAGTAACCTTGTCTGGGGGACACCGTAGGCTCCGTTCAGTTGTCGAGAAAGTTGTGTGAGAAATTGGTTTCCAGAAAAAGTGAAGTGAGGTGAAGTAAAAGAAAAAGAAAATTATTTTCCTGTGAGTGTTCATTTGACAAAAGAATTTTGCAAGAATAATTAATGTTTAGTTGTTCATTTATCAGGAAAAAGAAACTTTTGGAAAAATTTTGTGAGTACTCACTCATTTTCCTTTTTCCGCGACGCAAAATCCTGTGTTTTTTGCAGGATCACTTTTGCGGGAAAGTAATTCATGCAGGAAAACTTAAAAACATGTTTCCCACAACTTTCCTGCCACCTGAACACTACAAAAATCATGGAAAAGTTGATTTTTCCATCCTTTCCTGTACTTTCCTGGCAACTGAACGGAGCCAGTGTTATGCCCATTTGTGTGAGATATGTCATTTTTGGAAAATTACATAATGTGTTATGCCATTTTTAAAAAGTATTATGACACTTTTAAAAAATAGTTCAAAAATGGCATAACGTGTTATGCCATTTGTGTTTCGGTTATGGCATTTTTGTCGGGGGATACCGTAGCATGTAATAGATATAGATATAGACACACACACACAACTCAACAAGCCAAGTTTAAATTTGTGTCCTTGACTCGTTTATATACCAAATTAAATACTTCCTACTAACAAAAAAAAATGAATTTATTGGTTTTGGGAAGCCTAATTCAGCGTAATTTTTGCTTCGTTAGCTATTCAGAATTCGACCTAGACAGGTATATAATTGTAGGTGTATTATGGTAATTGATTAGGTAAACTTTAGTTTAAAAATACTTGTTTTATGCAGCAGCCTATGCACCTTACGATAATTTCTATGTCTTGTGTCTGTTGATTCTTTTTCTTTATTGTTCTTCGCGCTTTATGTACTTGTTGGTTTGGTTGATTTCGGTACACTGTCATCATATGATAGATACTGTTGGGAGAATGCCGGCCATCAATTGAGAATAAAACAAAGGCTGCGTTGTAACTTTGGTTCCTTCTTGTGCCACTCGAATGGCAGGTCAAACACAAATTACATATAGTTAATTGGCAGATTAGAACAATCTTCCACCAACAGGAAGGGAAGTCCTAGTTCCCTATTTCCCTTCTCTTCATTTCATATCACATGGGCGATGAAAAGTCTATAGTCCACTAGTCAAAAAAAATCATTTTCTTGGAATGAACAGTAAGAACTGCTTGGTGTTTGACACAAGAAAGTATGGTTCTTATATTTGATGGTTTTTATAACATTGTTGAAAATCCTTTTTAGGTACATAAATCACTCTTTCCCACCCTTGTACCTCATTCTTCCATCTCCTGAAGAGGTTTTGAGACTTGTATTAACAGAACAGGAGCATGTCTTCCTTGGAAAGCTGGACCACACACTTTGACGAAGAGGACATCCATCGGCAGTATGCAATGCAGTTGGCGAGCGCATCGGTGCTGCCCATGGTATTGAAATCAGCGATCGAGCTCGGGGTGCTGGAGATCATAGCAAAAGCCGGTCCAGGTGCTCTGCTCTCCCCTTCTGAAATCGCGACTCCCAACTAGACCATCAACCCAGAAGCACCTCTCATTCTTGATCGCATCCTTCGCCTTCTCGCTAGCTATTCCATTCTCACTTGCTCCCTTTCTACACATTGCACAGATGGCCACCAGAAGGTCAATAGCAGTAGCAGCAGCAGGCTCTATAGATTGGCACCTGTCTTTAAATACTTTATTTCCAACCAAGATGGTCTTTCATTTGCACCAATGTTACATGTAATTTAGGATAAGGTTACCGTCAATATGTGGTAATAATTCTACATTAGTTCTTTTGCATACACACAACCATTGTCATGATATTTTAGTCACAGACTAGAGATGCCTTTTTCTGTTTATTTTTGTTTTGATAAGGGGAATCAGTGCAGGTACCATTTGAAAGATGCTGTTATGGAAGGAAGGCTTCCATTCAACAGGGCCTATGGAATGAACGCCCTTGATTATGTTGGCAATGATGCCAGGTGCAGCGACCTTTTTAAATCTTTTATGGGAGACTACAATCCCATGTCTATGAAGCAGATTCTGGAGACTTACAGAGGCTTTGAAGGCCTGAATTCGATTGTGGATGTCGGTGGCGGAGACGGTGCTATTCTTAACATGATTGTTTCCAAGTACCCTACAATCAAAGACATCAACTTTGATCTAGCTCCAGTTATAGAAAAGTCATCTTCCTATCCAGGTATCGTATCAGATACTTGTTTACCAAATCTCTGAACGGTATAGGTCACTTCGAAGTTTGTTGCGTTGGACTTGGCTTCTTCTTTTTTTTCTTTTTCTTTTTCTTTTTTTTTGTCTCAATTGCTTATTCCCTCCCGCTTGAGACAAATTTTCCGTACCTTTTAAAGACATAACTGATTGTTAGTTTACAGCAATCACTTTAGACCTTAGTAAAATCTTTAGGACAGCATGTGATGAATCGTGGAGTATGTATCACTCCACGCAATCTGACTTAGGCCGAAAGAGGTGACCTTGTGCCCCAAAAATACGAAACTGCTTCATATCAGGCCTTGTTAAAAGACAACTGCATTTTTTGAAGCAGGTATTGAGAATGTGGTAGGAGATATGTTTATGAGCATCCCTAGAGGAAACGCCATTTTCATGAAGGTTGGTAATGATTATATGTGATTGTGAGGTCTGTTCATGCTTCGATCTAGGAAAGTGCAATCCAAGAGTCTATAAATTGATTCCTAAACATCCCAAAGAATTCTGGTGCCTTTATAAATGGTAAGTCACCTTTGTACTTCGGTACGGGAAGTACAACCAAAATGGTATAGAACATTTGAAAACGTCATTACTCTTGACCGCGAAGAATTACTCGGCGGAGTAATTATTTGCGGCCAAGAGTAATTCGTTGCAGGAGTAATTATTTGCGGCCAAGAGTAATTCTTCGTGGCAAGAGTAATTCTTTGCGGCCAAGATTAGTTCTTTGCGGTCGAAGAAAACGTAAAGTCATTTGTGTAATAATAAACAAGTTAATGGTTTGGGTGCTCCTGAGTTGTAGAGTTTGAAGAGGTTCTAACAAAAACCTGAATTTTGAATGAAACAGTGGATACTTCACAGTTGGGATGATGAGCACTGCTTCAACATATTGAAAAATTGCTACAAGTCGCTACCAGACAATGGAAAAGTGATTGTGGTGGATATGGTGGTTTCAGAAACACCTGAAACCGGTGTTGCTGTTAGAAGCGATTTCCAATTCGACTTGTTTCTGATGAATATGAACCCTGGAGGCAAGGAAAGGACAAAAAAGCGAATTTGAGAATTTAGGAAAGGAAGCGGGGTTTTCCAGTATAAGGTTTGCAGCTCGCGCCTACAATTTTTCACTTGTGGAATTCTACAAAACTGTCTGATATTATTATGTTTCTTTGAAACGAAAAAACAACTGGGAAGCTCAACTTTCCATTCAGTAGACATCCTTCAACCAGAACTCATTCATGGCATACTCAGCAAAACACATTCAACATAAACAAGGAGAGACACAATTTGAAATACGACATGCCGAGATAACCCAGCAAGGTCCAATAAGATTCTCTAATTTAAGATAATAAATGAGAGGTTTTGTACCCAAATACATAGCCAAATCCGGCTCGACGTCTAGTCTCTCTCCACTTGAATCGTTACATGACTGATATTATACTCCCTCCTAATATAGCCAATTACCTTGTCTAACACCATGTCAGCATTAGCCTCGAACTTGATTTTCACATGGCAAGCTAACAAGACTTTCCCGACAGTGATAGCCCATATATGCAATTCATGGATGGCCACTACCTCATCCATTTCACACAAACCTTGCTCAAGTTTTGCTGCATCGATCTCCCTAGGAGTGCTCTCCATCAGAACCTCCAAAATGTTCCGCAGCATCTTAACCGTTGTGTACAGCACAATCACAGAGAAAATAAGCGTGCATATGAGATCAATGATCTTCCACTCGGGTTTATACCAGATAATAGCCCCACCAATCATCACCCCAATACTTTGGATGGAATCCCCAAGAACATGAAGATAAGCTCCCTGCATGTTTATGTTCCGTTGCTTCTTTTGTTTAACACCACTGTTCAGCAAAGGCTCACTATGATCTCCTTCATGAGCATGATTGTGATGATCATTATGTTGTTTGGAATGGCCATTGTCATGTTGATATGCTTTGATGCTGACTTCGTGGCTATGGGTATCGTCAGCATCCTCACAGCTATGATCATGAACACCTTGCCCGTGATTATGCTCACCATGTCCATGGTGTCCATGTTCATGACCAAGCCCATGGCCATGACCGTGTTCATGACCCAACAAGAGAGCCATTACAAGGTTAACTACTAAACCAAAGGCTGAAATGAGAAACATAAAGAAGCCCTGAACTTCACCTGTATCGTGGATGATTCTGGCAATGGCTTCATAAACAAGAATCCCAGTAATAAGCCATATCATTTGAATGGAAATCAAAGCCCCAAGTATTTCGATCCTGAAAAAGCCATAAGACTGCTTAGGAGTAGCTTCCCATCCGGCTGCCCACAATGAGAACAAGGAGATTGCAAAAGCAGCAACATCTGACAACAAATGAGCTGCATCCGTCAGAATTGCGAGACTGTTGGCTTTAATACCTCCAGCAACTTCTAGGCTCATGAAAACCATGCAAAGCACAACTGCTACCCAAAGTTTCCTCATGGATGTCGAACGTTCTTTTGCATCCTTTGAAGTGTTATTAACATCTGAGAATCCGCATGTTGCTCCCTCGCACATCTTAATCTCCCCATAGCCCTTTTCTTCATCTGAAAAATCTGCACATATCTCTCCTACATGCCCATGACACTGGGGATTCTGAGCTTCCATCTGAAGATTAGAAATATGCTTTAACTATTAGAAACAAAATTAAAACTTTCATCAACTGAAGCAGTTTAATACTTATATCTTATGTTTACAGGATCACCAAATACGGTGTTCATAAAATAGAACAAAACATGGCAGAGATAGAAAAGCTTCCAAAACATGATACACTGTATACTTCTGTGGATGATAATTGTCAATTACAGATAAGGTAAGCACGCGACTCGGAAAGAATGTAACCCAAAATAAGCTCGAATCAATGTGGAGGCGTGAATGTGATACCAAAATACAACAGAATGGTACAACAAAACGCATTGCTTAACTTCTCAGTTTGTTTTAAGTGCAAAACATCGATTAAGTACATGCGGCCTCCGTCCCAGTAATCTGAAGTCCACCAACCACTCTCTCATATGAGGGAGCAACAAACTAGCATATCACATGATGATTTTTACGTATTCATAAACAAGACACCAAGAGCGTGATTAATCCGATTCATATGATGATTGATAGCTCAAAGAAAATCCTGAACTTTAAAAGCGACAGAGCGACACAGAGAGAATAAAACCCAGAAAAGCATGAAACCTAGGAAAGGATATCCACATGCCATACACTAGAGTGTGTTTGTAGATGGTGGACAGAGAAAGGTGCTATCACATCGCCAACAACAAGTGTTTACTAGTCAAGGAATGAGAAACAAAAGGACGACTATTATATGAAATACAGGGCATATTAATCGGAGGGAGATGGGAAGGAATACCTTTTAGAGGCGGAGGAGACTAAATTTTCAAAAAGATTGTTCTTTGTCTTTCACAGATGGAGACTTCGAGATTTCAACAGAGAGGCAAAACCTAATATATACTCATCACTGGATTCACAGGTCCGTCCTGGTTTTGTTTTGGAAGATTCTCTATTTACAGTAAATTGCCAAATTGGATTTGTTTGGTAGTTACTTATTGCCAATAAAGGACTTCATAAATTTTTTGCTCCATTTAAGGAATAAGGAAGGATGCACGGGGTCTAGGCTCTAAACTTTTTTTTTAAAAAAAATCAGGCAATTCATTCATTCATACCCGAATGCAAAGATCACATCGCAATATATAGGAATGTACCAAACTACCTAATTCGAGACACGAGTTACTGCATAAAGCACATCAGACTCTAAACTGGTTTGTTTGAAAGGAGAAGAAAATTTTGGAAACACGAATATCTCGGTGGTTTATATGTGACTCCGATTTTTACCTTCGTTAGATAGGAAAAGGATCTCTAAGCAAATCCAAATCATTGATTGCAGCAATGAACCATTCAAATTTGAACTATCCTGTCAAGTCCAAACTTGGGCCAGAGACAATTCGAATCCCGTTAAGAAAAGGAAAGAAAAACTTGAAAACATTATAATTGGACTTTCCAAAAAAAAAAAAAAAAACTGGAGTACAGAATTAATTGGAGTACACTACTGTTGATGTTAATGTAGGACAAGATTCTGGAAGATTTTACATTTTTATTTTACAATTAGATCTTGAGTAGGAATTTTCTTTTAACTTTAGAAAATTCATGTTTCTTGATTTTTAAATTCTAATTTTCTTATTTCTTTAGGGTTTTCGGTCTTCAAGAGTTAGGATTTTATTTTTACATTATATTATTAGGAATTCTAATTTGTGCTGCAAGTTTTGCACATTTTTAATTTTCTAATTTTGGTAGGATTTCTTCTAGGAATTTTATTTTCTTTTCCTTTAGAATTTTATTAGTCTTTTATTTTATTTTAGTATCTTCTTTATAATTTCTTGACTAGCAAGAAATTGTCTTACTAGATTCCTACTTAAGATAGGATTTCTCTACTAGTATAAATAAGGGTTGTAACATATTCAATTATTCAGTTTTTCCATCAATAATATTCAAACTTTTGTCATTGTTATTGTTGATTCAAGAACGGCTCGTTCCTACGAGTTTCTATTTCGTTTGGATTAGTACACTAACTAATCTCTCGTGAATTCCGATGCGGCCGTGCTTTTCCTGGTTTGATGATACCAAACACGGTTGAAGACACATCCATTGATGTTGGTTGTGGAGAAGGATTTAATAGAACTCGCACCAAGGCATTTGCCCATGGTCAATCTGTTAAACGCAAAGTTGATAGGAACCGTGTTGAGGGATTTGCACGCAACCAACCTATTAACCAAGACGTCTCTGAATGATATTTTTATTATCACTGCGATAGTAAGAATAAATTTGAAGGCGAGCTATTCGAGAAACATGATGATTATTACTCGATAAAGCCACAACCAAATTTCAGGTATTACAATAATTTGCCAAAATTTAGTGGTCTTAAACTTTTTGAAGATCATTTGGATTGAATTCTAGACATCAAAGATTCCTTGGAGTATGCGGAAATTTCGCCTGAACAAATATAGAGGTATTTGTTAGTGAAGCTTACGGGTCTAGCACTACGATGGTGGCTAGATATGCAATTTCTAAGAGATCGATTGGTCAAGCGTCAAATTCATGCATGGTGGAGAATTAAAAAATGTATGATGGAGAGATTTTTACCACGGAATTATGAACAATTGTTGGAGGAAAAATATAGGCCAAAACAATATCATGTGGAACAAATCATTGTAGAAGTCTTGGGAGAGGTCAAAATTGAAGTTGAAGATCAAGACGAAATTGACATCGATGCTTGTGTGCAAGAGAATATTGAAATTGTTTCGGATGCGTCTGCGGAGGACCAAAAGAATATTGCATTGGAGGTTTCTGCGTTTGGGCTTGATGAGTCACCCACAATGAATTTGACTGCGACTAGAAGAAAATATATTTGTTGCAGAAAATCAATTTTCTAGCAAAGAAAAAATTTTGAGTGTCCCAATGCTCGAAAGACAATTAGATCTCGATGAAATTGTGATAGAAGTTGAAGAGAAGATTTGCAATCAAGTTGAAATTTTTTTATTGCCACTTGAGGAAGAAATCAATAATGAAGAAAGTTTTGAAACTAATAAAGAAGGCTTTTTGCATATTGTTGCACCAACAATTTCTATAATGGATCAAAGTCCAGAGAACCAGCAACTTCAGCATACAATTTTAGTTGTCGATTTTTTTGGAGTACAACAATTTGATTGGGTTTTCAATGTTCGTGCATCTTGTCAACAAGTCAAAGCATGAAGAGAAAAATGGAGACTGATGGCATGGAAGATGGCAGATTTCCAACGAGAACTTGAGGACGAGTTCTTTTGAAAAAAAGGAGACTGATGTAGGATAAGATTTTGGAAAATTTTATATTTTTATTCTACAATTAGATCTTGAGAAGGAATTTTCTTTTAGCTTTAGAAAATTCATGTTTCTTTATTTTTAAATTCTAATTTTCTTATTGGTTTTCGGTCTACAAGAGTTAGGATTTTATTTTTACATGATATTATTAGGAAATCTAATTTGTGCTGCCTGTTTTACACATTTTTAATTTTCTAGTTTTGGTAGGATTTTTTCTAGGAATTTTATTTCCTTTCCGTTTAGAATTTTATTAGTCTTTTATTTTATTTTATTTTATTTTATTTTATTTTATTTTCTTCTTTATAATTTCTTGAAGAGTATCGAAGAAATCTCAAGTGCAAGCGACTGTCCCGAGATAATCTTGACTTGTCTTATTCTTTTCCAAATTAAAAATAATAATACAGTTGTGGCTATTGAAAACTTGAGGGACACATCAATGAGGCTATGGGATTTGAGTCGATCAAGTCTTGAAGGTCATCAAACCAATAAAGATCTTTCAATCTCAGATTCGTTATGTTCCAGCTATTGTGATGGATATGAGGTTGCAAAAGAGGAGGGAGATCAGGTTAAACTTGGTGACCAAGAAGAAGCTAGTGGCAAAGAGGAATGTTTGAGTGCCCCTATGCTCGAACATCAGTTTGATTTAGATGGAGGTGTAACCAATGAGGAAATTGCAAGCAAGGATGAAAATATCGCAACATTGTATCAAGGACAAGAACCAAAGGGAGAGGAAAGTCATAAATTGGGACCTATAATTTCTCGACATGATGATGTCTTCCCTAATATTGAGCCTTGTGAGCCACACAGAAGTATGACTGGTCCTAATGGTGAATTCGGTACAAGATCTCTTAATGCTACTTCAGTCATACTTGAGGTACCAATTAATTCTGTGATGGATCAACATAAAGAGAAGTTGTAATTTCTGCATGACGTTCAATTTATTGATTTTCTTGGGTTGGAGCAGTTTGAGTTTTCACTCAATTCTCGTATTATGGAAATTGTCAATTAATTGAAGTGTGCAGGAAAATTATCTTGGCAAGTGTACTTTATTGAAAGACAAGCGAAAAGTTGAAGTATTCCAAATATCTATTTCTTTGGAAGGGAAGGTGGCGAGTTTCTAATGAGAACTCAAGGGCGAGTTCTTTTAAAGTAAAGGAGACTGATGTAGGACAAAAATAGAGAGTTTTTGTATTTTATTTTTATAGTTTTAGAATAAGATTTTGACTAGAAATTTTTTCGTTTAGGTTAGAATTATTAACTTTCCGTATTCGGTTTGATTTGAATTCTATTTTTATTAGGATTCTTGGTCTACAAGAATTAGGATTTTATTTTAATTAATTAGAAAATATCTTTTCTTTAATGCCGCTTGTTTTGGCATGATTTTAGATTTCTTTTTCAGTAGAATTTCTAGGGTTAGGGTCTTACAAAAAAGACTGTGACCTATACAATTATAAAGCTTTTAATCAATAATATTGCAGAGTTTGTGCGCAAGGTTTGCTCGTTGCACTGAGTTGTTTATCTCGTTTGGATTAATACGCTGACTAGTCTCTCGTGAATTCCGCTGCGTCAAACTGTACAACATGAATTTGAGAAAGAAATGCAAATGTCTACTTTTCATACATCTTTTTTCTGATGTTATCAGTGTATTTGAGTAGGTGAACAATCTGTTAAAAAAAAAATTGCAATAAAACATTTTATGCCCAAACAGATAGAGCCTCAACTTCTTCCTCTTTCCAAAGATCCCACTTGTTTGGTTCTTATTCCTTACTTGTGTACTTTAGATGAATAAACCAAAAATAAGGTTAAGAATAAAAATGATTCATAAAAGAATTACTAGTATTTGCCTACTTGTACAAACCCACTTTTGATGAATAACCCAAAAACAAGATTAAGAATAAAAATGATTCATACAAAGAATTATTTGCTCACTTGTACAAACCCTGTCACGCAAACTATTTGGACCCGCAAGCAAAAAACGACTCCCATTGAGAAAAGAAATTGGATGAGACAACATATACACAACATACATGTTTTACTTGAAAATAATGAGCAGTACATTTGTCAATAAGTTTCATCGCGCCAATAGTAATTAATTATAACCAACTCAAGCCAGGCCGGTTAGCCAATAAAAGTACAGGTGCATTACTGTAACGGAGAGTGCACGCTCAAAACAAATTAGTACTTGGAGATTGGAGTACAAGGGATGTACAAAGCCACTGGTTAAGGAATTTTGGAAGTCTGGCCATCACTCATCTAAGAAAGTGCACGATCAAGCAATGAAGGGATCTCCAAGATGAAAATATACCATTTCAAGGCTCAAATTGGCAACGCAAATGAGCTACAAAACACAAATACAATGCTCCCCAATAGGGTACAAACGCGAATACAACAAAAATGCTGCTAAATACATTTCTCACCAAATTTTAGCAAAATAGAAGCCAAAAATGGCTTTACAGAATCTCTTTAATCTTAGGTTCAAGAATGGGAGGGTCAACGTCAATACCCATATTAGCTGCGGTGCCCGCTATGATTCTCATTGCAGTTTCTATGTTTGAACAATTTAAATCCGGCAACTTTTCTGTTGCAATTGCACGCAACTGGTCAATGGTGACCACCCCAACTTTCTCCAACTTCGGGTTTTTTGAACCTTTCTCCGCTCCTGAAAAAACCACTCAACATGAGTAACAACTAGTTTTTTTTTTGATCCGCAGTAACAACTAGTTTACAATTCTGTTGAATGCACTTACCAAAAAGCAGATCTCAAAAAATCAACTATTTAAGCTATTCTCATCGCATACCATAACTTCTTCTCCAAATCTTGTCCATCCCAAGGTGGTTTATAAATCTTTTCGGAATGGCCCTCCTTTTATGTGTAGAAAATATAGAATTGCAAGTTCGTAAAACTTCAAGGTCCTATAAGTTACTAAACAACTGTAAATGGCACATATAGAATTCAAGATGCACTACACAGAATTCCTGGTAAAGCAGAACTTCCACATTAGGAATAGGATATTGTGAGCAACAATACTTCAGCATAGACAAGGAAAATGCATAATGAATTGGAACGTATATCACTAGTTCAAGAAAACATGATCAATAAGACATTGTGCATGTACAATGTGTCAAAATCTTCTAACAGGCAAGAGACAACCACTTCCACATTCTTTTCGAAATACATTGCAGAATGGTCACAGAACAAAGAATTTTTTTTGACTTCCATCCATTGAGCATCTCCACATTCCTCACTAATGCAGCACAAGCAGTGTAATTCAACCATCTTCTCAGAAACTAAACATTTTTACCAATCAACATATCGATTGAAAAACTCAGATTCTCAAAATGCATGTATCCAAAAAGTCACAGAATTTTCAGCCCCAAGAATTGAGGGGAAAACAAAGTCTCTCAGACTCTTTCTGACAGCCAACACAAGAAAATTTCTATTTGCTGAGAGGTACTGTGTGCATTCATTTCAACCTAGAATCACCATAATCATGAAAAACATATGAGGGGCACAGAACGGATGAACCACAAGTTATCCCAATAAGGATACATTAAACACCAATTTGGTTTCTTCTCCTTGACAAGAGCACAACTCGTGCTAGGATTCAAGTAAGAATGAAGAAGTTGGATAACCTAAATATTGAGTGAGAATCATGTATTCGTAATTATGACCTTGAAAATATGGTTAAGTGGTTACAAAATTGCAGCTTATCACCTCCTCACAGAGGTAAATCTTCCTAAGATTGACACCATCTCTTGTGATCTAATATGCTAGTTATGATAGCATATATATTTTCCAATTTATTCATCCAGTATTATCAACAAAGCTGAAGATTCAAAGGCACCAGCAGCTTCAATAAGTGAACAAAGGTTGAAACCACTTTTTCGACAGTCATGAAACACGTGACATACAGTGCATTGACCAAAACAGTCATGCAACACACG
The DNA here is from genome assembly GCA_019656835.1 of Rhododendron ovatum. Taxonomy (NCBI): domain Eukaryota; kingdom Viridiplantae; phylum Streptophyta; class Magnoliopsida; order Ericales; family Ericaceae; genus Rhododendron; species Rhododendron ovatum. Next base: position 46,926,278 of record CM033798.1, read on the forward strand.
TGCATTTGTTTGTGTCGATTGTCGCAAGGTAATTTGGCCAATGCACAATACAATGAATACAGAACAAACCAATTAATATAATATAGTTACACAGGATTGCACTGTTAGCACAATATTGCATAATATTAGGAAATATTATGCTAATAACATGCACAACCCACAAATGAACTTGAACCCAAGGCTACAAAATTTGAGTAGAGAAAAAATCACGAGGTAAATATAGGAAATTGATAAGTGTTTCATATCATGGTTCACAACTCATAGTTATACGGTTATACGTATAAATAGAGCCTGATGAAAAATTCAACAAGGAAAAAGATAGGCACGAAACAGAATACTCTTAAGCATGGCGGAATATTTACAAGACTCGAAACAAGTAAATGACCTGAACTAAGTTCCGGTGATGGCTATGCCTACTTCGAGTCTTCGACAGTGTCAAAGACAAACCATCATAAGCTGAAGGATTTCTATACCAGGTTTAAGAACATATTCCGAGAGATCTTCGAGAAACATGCCTAGAAGCTAGCCTCGGCCAATAAAGCATTACCTTTGGTCTAGCTAATAGTTTTAGGATACAGCTGATGGACTAACCGGACAATATCTAATCAACACTTGAAGAGCCATTGAGAGTTCGAGACCACATCTCAAGTCTTTCCGATTAAGGAATTCATTCTACTATTGGCCCCGTTAAATGTGAAAATTTCCTGTGATCAACATACTATCCTTTTCCGAATTTGCTCTCCCTTCGTCCAAATTTTTGCTCTCAAGAGCTAAGGAACTTAAAACAAGCACCCAACCACTTAGGTTCGCCAACAAGTTCCACATTTTCTCCTCTTATTTCCATGTATAAATTCCATGAATATTGGGTGAAGGATCCAATTTACTTTCTATGTAAAAGGCCTTAATCTTCCAAGTTCCACCATACTTTTCCAAGGAGTGAGTTAATCATTTAGAATGGAAAAGCGCCTGATTTTTTTGAATTAAAATCTTTGTAATCTATGTTCTATCTTACCTGGGGGTAATCATTTTCGCACACCCTTTTTTGATAAATGCACTCCTTTTCTTGTCTTTTAGTGAAAAAACAATACAACCAAAAGCTTCACTAAAAGACAAAAAATGGAGTGCCTTCGTCAAAAAAGGGAGTGTGAAAATCATTTCCCGAAAGAATATAATCTGCTCCAAATTTTTTAAACCCACATTAGCAAGAAGGATTGTCCTAAAGAAAACATAACATATATCACAGGCATTTCAATGCAAGGACAATGAAAAATCTTTTATACTCTATACCAGCTTAATTAAAGAAACCACATGCTTACACACTGGAGAAAGCATTAAACACTAGACCAAAACCAGTTGAAAGGGAGGATTATACCTACAGCCTTAAGGAGAAGAACTGAAGCCGGTGGAGTTTTCAAGATAAAAGTGATGCTTCTATCCTGCAAACAACACAAAATCCGAAATTCAAAAAGACTCTAACAAAATTCCAAGTAAGGGAGTTTAAGGGGTAACCAACAGATCTAGTTTCTACTGGAAAGAGATAGACAGGGGGAGAAAGGCCTCCAATGAAGCCAACAAGTTAATAAACCGGAATTTAGCAAAACTAACGAGGAAGAAGAGAGAGAACTGACGTCGAAGACAGTGATTTCAGCAGGGATAACGTAGCCCATTTTGTCGGCAGTCCTTGCATTGTAGTCTTTGCAGAATGCCATTATATTGACCCCCTTAGCACCAAGCGCTGGACCCACAGGGGGTGCAGGCGTGGCCTTCCCTGCCTCTAGTTGAAGCTTAATCACTCCTGTCACTGCAAACTCAAATATACACACACCCACACACACAAATACGTCAATTAGCAAGATTGCATTGTAAGAATCGAATGAAAAAATTTAAAGCTTTTCGAAATGGGTATTGGGGAGGGGAATGGTAAATACCTTTCTTGACTTTACCACCAGCAGCTTTAGGGGGCGCCATGGCGACGACAGTGAAAGGCCGCCTCGGAGTGAAAGTAATTAGACGTTGGGGTTTGGTCCTGCTGAGGAAATGAGAGGAGACGTTTGGGTTTGAAGAGAAGGTGTTGAGGGAGGAGAGACCATTCTTGTTCCGAGAAATATGACAAGCATGTGGAAGGCTGTGACATGCGGAGAGAGAAGACGCCATTAGATTTTA